>JAKTTX010000022.1:0-195381 GCA_030560575.1 Kodamaea fungicola | reverse complement strand
ACTTTAGCAAGCAATTTACGGGTTGCTAAAGACCGAAGGGCAAACATAATTTATACTTTGTAAGAATGATAAGAAACAAGCTGACATAAGGTATTAGTAACATAGTTTCCCTAACATTTGCATTACAACCAAGTATTTGGAAAACAAGCTCGGTGCCAAGCCACCAACTAACATTTGAAGGAATAATGGGTTTGATGTCTAAAGCACACAAAGAAGGTGGAGCCATGGATGAGTACATGAATCGCTTAGCGGAACAAGACAACCCAAACGTTGCCACGTTCAAAACCAAAGTTATGGGGTTGTTTTGTAACCAGTGACCCAGAAAATATTAAGGCTATCTTTTCTACTCAATATGATTATTTTAGACTTGGACTTAATGGCACCTTAGTTTTGTCATTTTTAGGGAAAGGTACATACTCGTTAGATGGTGAAGGTTCGAAGAACTTCCGTGTTCAGACGTTTGTTTGTTAGAAGACTCATTTGTATATGTTAGAAGAGCATTTCCAGTTTTTTACTAAACATATTGACAACCACGAATGTGCCAACTTTGAAAATCAAGAATTACTTTACTGAATGTCATTGGAATACTCCAGTTTGGTTTTCTTGATGGTGCGAACTATCGAGTACCACAAATACAAACAGCCAATGCTGTTTTACAAGAGCTTCATGAAAGCCTTTGTATTTTAACAGGAATATACTATAAAGAGAACAGTTTTTCCAAAGTTTTATTGGTTAGTTAACTCTCAAGATGGTTGAAAAATTTGTTGGAGGGTATGTTATGCACTTAGTTTATCTGCAGAAAAGTTGGATAAGAAACTGAAGGAAAGGTCTTTTCATATGAATTTGAGAAATCCAGTTGTGCTTAGGATTGAATTATTGAATGTTTTAGTCGCAACAAGAAATACCACTGCAGAGATATTGACATTTTACATTGTTGAACTCTTGTCTAATGCTCATATCCTTAAGCAATTAAAAGAAGAGGTTTGGGAAGGGTGAAGAGCTTAGTAATCTCACATTTGAAACGCCGATCCAAATATCTTTCTGCCTTTGTGAATAAAGTTTAAAGGTCGAATCCCAAAATTCCAAGAGTGGCCGGAAAAGACACCGCTCTTCCATACGGAGGTGGACCAGATGGCCTCCAATTTTAATCTGAAAAGGACAGTAGTTACCTTACCCCATGGTATGCAAAGAAATGCTCTCTATTATGGTAAGGATGCCGAGGTGTTTAGATGGCTAGAGGAACCGATAAGTAAAATAAGAGTGGGCGTATTTACCATTGCACGGTGGATCTTTAGAGATCAGTAGGGGCGTGCCTCGGACAACAATTTGCGTTAACAATTGCATCTTATATATTGTGAGATTTTAGCAATCGTACAACCACATAGAGAGTATTGATGAAAATCAAGGTTTGCGGCTTATTGAATTGTGCTCATACACGACGAAGCTAGAGTTTCTATATTTAAGTAGTTTTGGGTACGATGGCTTGTTTATTCGTTTACAAAGCTGCTTAGATTTCTTTTTTAAAACCGATTCCAAGCAATTCCCGCACAGTGTTCCCAGTTAGTCAATAATTGATATTACAAATCAATGACTTATCCAGGGACGGATCTCAATAATTGTACCCGCTAATTATTTAAACATTTTATGATAATTTACAAGCGAAATGAAGCTTCAGTTTCAGTTTTTGGCTTCAACATATGGTATAAATTATTGATAGAACAATGCTAATTTCTTCATTTCAGAGTAAAAAGTTTCCAAGAAACCCTTATGGTACCTGTAGTTAAACCACTTTTGGATATTTACCAGTTAGTTTGTACTTTAATCACCTTGCAGATATTTGGAAAACCTGTAGCCTGAGAACATTTCAATTGGAGCTAGATTATAGAAATATCCAACCTTGTATCGGAAGTTATGGTTAAACTATTACCGAGAGCAATTATGATCGACGGAAATATTATAATAGGGAAATTCTACAGATCAATCAGATGGCATTGTGAGAACAACCGATTGATCAGCTTTCTTTTTTTTTTTATACATATATAAGCCATATAGATCTTCCAATCAACTTACAGGATCAATGGGGGAAAGTTACGAAATTCTCCTTAGTTGGTACGTAGTTTTAGGAGGAACATTAGTTTTTTATGTTCTTCTGAGTTGGTTCACAACATATAGATTAGAGAAGAAATTAGGAGCCAAACCACCAACCAATATCGAGAATGATGGTGCCTTTGGCTTCAAGACTGCCAAGAGGATGAGCAAGGCACATAAGACTGGAACATTTATGTTGGAATTCACCAAGAGGTATGCGGAACAAACCAACCCTAGTGTGCCCACTTTTAGAGGAAAAATCATGGGGTTGGATCTTTTCCTTACATATGACGTTGAAAACATCAAGGCAATGTTGTCCACTCAATTCGATGATTTTGGATTGGGGCTTAGAAACAAGATGGTTGCACAATTTTTAGGTGACGGGATTTTCTCATTAGATGGGGAAGCATGGAAGCACTCGCGTTCCATGTTGAGACCTCTGTTTTTAAGAGAAAGACTTAGTCATATGCAATTATTAGAACAACACTTTCAGTCTTTCACCAAGCACATTGACAATCACAAAGGTGCCAGATTTGATGTGCAAGAGTTGATTTTCCGCATGTCGCTTGATTACTCTACGGAATTTTTGTTTGATGCTAGTGTGGCTTCTTTAGACGATGGTAGCATTGAATACCACACCAAGAAGCCAACTTACGTTGAACACAGATCTGATTTCTCAAGAGCCTTCGACTTCTGCCAAGAGTACACTATGAAGAAGATTGTTCTTCAAAAGTTTCACTGGTTGTTAAACTCTAAGGAGTACCAAGAAAACTGTGATATTGTTAAGAAGTTCACTGGTATCTATGTCAACCATGCAATTAGTTTGACTCCAGAACAACTTGAAGAAAAGCTGAAGGAGTCGTACATCTTTTTGTACGAGTTGGCTAAGCAAACCAAAGATCCAATTGTTATTAGGAACCAATTGCTTAATGTTTTAGTTGCTGCAAGAGATACTACCGCAGAATTCTTGACCTTTTCCTTATTAGAGCTTTCTCGTAATCCACACATTTTGAAAAAGTTAAGAGAGAGCATCATTGAAGAATTTGGAGACGGAGAAGACCTCAGCGCTATTACTTTTGAATCACTCAAGAGATCCAAATATTTGATGGCGTTTTTGAATGAAGTCTTGAGAATCCACCCTCCTGTGCCAAAGAATGCCAAATGTGCAGTCAAAGACACCACTTTGCCACGCGGAGGAGGACCTGATGGTATGTCTCCTATTTTGATCAGAAAGGGAACCAATGTCATCTTCACTGTGTACAACATGCACAGAGATCCTCAATACTACGGTAAGGATGCTGAAGAATTTAGACCTGAAAGATGGTTTGAAGATTCCTTGAAGAAGATCGGTTGGGCTTATTTACCATTTAATGGTGGCCCAAGAGTTTGTTTAGGTCAACAATTTGCTTTGACAGAAGCTTCTTATGTTTTGGTTAGAATGTTGCAAAAGTACCTGCACGTTGAAGGGATCACTTATGATGATGAAATCATTTTTGATGCTCACTTGACTATGCACATCCACGGTGCTCTCAATTTATCTGTTTATTAGTCCTCAGCTTTCAACGATAGTATTTGAGAATGGCGAATATTTATCATTGATGGTTAGATGTTGACTAGAATAGATTTGTTCAATAAAAGGTTCTTGCAAAACCGTAAAATGTAAAGTTATAAGATAGAAGAAGAATTCTGTAGGCAAACCTCATAAGATTTTACTAGATAAAAGCAAGATATACATGCCACATAAGATTTTACTAGATAAAAGCAAGATATACATGCCACATAAGATAAAACAAACCCAAAACTAAGAGGAATATTCCTTGAATGGAAACCAGTAAAATCCATTAAATCCAAGGTGAACAGTCAAATTTCGAATAAGATAAATTAAATTTTTTTTGCCATCGGCTGCAAATCCAAAGAGGGGAATAATGATTTCAAAGTATAGCAATTACTAACATGTGAAGAATACTACTGATGAAACAATACATGGATGTCAAGAAGTGGCCATAGTCATATGAAGTGGCTTTAGAATAAGAAGACAACAAGATATTTTGACAAAGACATACAACGCTTATAAAATTACAAACCGCTAAGGGCCCATTGATTTGATGTTTTTACTAAATCATGGAACAAAGAATAGTATTTCCAGCGAAACATGAATAAAAGATTAACATTGAATCTACTATATCAGTGGTTATGGCTTTGTGACACGGGAACATTATTTTCCGTGTTCCGCAGAAAAGATCGCCCCACTGTTTCGTAGAAAACCGTTTTCAGATTTTTTAAGCTTCGACAACTATGGCTTTGAAAGAATAATACGGTAAAATAAGGTGAGAAGAGAACTTCGTGAGAATAGGGCTTCATAAAAGCAGTTTCCACATTTGAAGTGAAGAAATGAGTGATGCTCGAGTAGCATGATATGATCGAGATTATGCAACGGCCGGTATATTGCTTTTGTGAGGAGTGCCGAAAGAGCAAGCATCGCCTGTGGCGAGGTCTGCAGCCGATACACTGCAAAACATTACACAGCAGAAACACTCATAATCTGCCAGTAAAGCTAAAACTGAGGGGAATGCATGTGCTTTTGAGAGACATTCGATGGGAGGTAATTGGTATGCAATAGACGGAGGAAATTGATAATCAAGTGCTTTGTACTTCTTGCACTGGTGCTCAAAGCAAAACAAATAACGAAAAATGCACAAATTTCACAAGTCTGAGTCTCCAAGTTTTTAATTTTTGAACGGTTGTAGAATCTTAATTTCATGTGATATTAAAGGCACACATAGAAACGTGATCCCCACACTTAATAAAAAGTATATATATATATTCCTATTGACGTTTTTTTTGAAGTAAACAAAGATGGAAGTTACCGACTTTGGATGGCCTGCTTACATTGTGGGGTTTTTAGTGACATTGTATGTGTATGACTTCTTGAAGACATTGTACCTTAGGAAAAAGGTTGGAGCGTCGGACTACCAAAGATATCAGAGTGATGGTATGGCGGGGTTTAGAATTTTCCGTGAGTTGATTAGGCTTAAGGACGAAGGTCAGATTCTTCAATGGTCGAACGATAGATTTTACGATGCTGGAGATGATATCAGAACCATGCAGACTAAAGTTTTAGGAACAAGAATCGTCTCTACTATTGATCCTGAAAACATCAAGGCTATTTTGGCTACTCAGTTTAGTGACTTTTCCCTTGGTAAGAGATACAACTACTTTTACCCGTTGTTGGGAGATGGAATCTTCACTTTGGACGGTGAAGGATGGAAACACTCGAGAACAATGTTGAGACCTCAGTTTGCTAGAGAACAGATTGGTCACGTCAAGTCCTTGGAGCCTCACGTCCAGATGTTGGCTAGACACATTGCCAAGCACAAGGGTGGTTCTTTCAACATTCAAGAGTTGTTTTTCAGATTGACTGTTGACTACTCCACCAAGTTTTTGTTTGATGCGTCTGTGGCTTCTTTGAACGACGGAACCGTCGAACCAGTCTACACCGACGATGCAGGCTTGGAAGACAAACATAACTTTGCTTACTACTTTGACAGCGCGCAAACTTATATCTTCAAGAGAACTCTTGCGCAAACCTTCTACTTTCTTTTCAACTCCAAGAGCTTTCAAAAGAGCAACTCAGGTGTTCACAAGTTTGCTGACACCTATGTCAAGTATGCTTTAAGCTTGAGTCCAGATGAATTGGAAAAGAAGTCGCTGGGTGGTTATATCTTTTTGTACGAATTGGCTAAACAAACAAGAGAACCAAAGGTGATTAGAGATCAATTATTGAACATTCTCTTGGCTGCCAGAGATACCACTGCTGGATTACTATCCTTTGTCCTTTTAGAATTATCTAAAAACCAAGATGTTTTGCTGAAGTTGCGTGAGGAAGTGCTTGCTAGGTTTGGAGATGGTTCCAACGCTGACGACATTAGTTTCGAGTCTCTTAAGAAGGCTGAATACTTGAAGGCTGTTGTTAATGAAACCCTTAGATTGTACCCTTCTGTTCCTGTCAACTTGAGAACTGCCACTAAAGACACCTCTTTACCTCGCGGTGGTGGTAAAAATGGTGACGAGCCGGTCTTGGTAAGAAAGGGCCAAACCGTCACATACATGGCATATGCTATGCACAGAGACAAGAAAAACTATGGAAAGGATGCCGATGACTTTAAACCTGAACGTTGGTTTGATGAATCGATCAAAAAGTTGGGCTGGGCCTATCTTCCTTTCAATGGTGGCCCTCGTATTTGCTTGGGTCAGCAATTTGCATTAACTGAAGTTTCATATGTTATTGTGAGATTACTCCAAATATTCCCTAACATTCTTGACGATAACAATGTCTACCCTCCAAAGTTGGGTAGTGACTTGACTTTAAGTTGTATGGGTGGTGTTCATGTTAAGATGTTTTGATTATTTATTAGTTATGCATGAAGTATGGGTAGTATTTCGGTATAGCATGGTTTTTTATATGTTTTGAGTTTACGAAGACTAGGAATATGAATGTAGAAAATGGGTCTCGTGAATAATGTTAGGAATATCTAAGAACCTGAAGAAGCTTAAAGATTGAAATTGTATATCAAGATACGAGGTGCATGAGAATTAGTGGAGAAGTGTAGGGAACCAGTAGGGAACTAGTAGAGAACTATAGAATAAGAACCGGATAGTAGAGAACTATAGAATAAGAACCGGATAGTAGAGAACTATAGAATAAGAACCGGATAGTAGAGAACTAATAGAATAAGAACTGGAGAACTAATAGAGAACTATAGAATAAGAACCGGATAGTAGAGAACTAATAGAATAAGAACTGGAGAACTAATAGAGAACTATAGAATAAGAACCGGATAGTAGAGAACTAATAGAATAAGAACTGGAGAACTAATAGAGAACTATAGAATAAGAACCGGATAGTAGAGAACTAATAGAATAAGAACTGGAGAACTAATAGAGAACTATAGAATAAGAACCGGATAGTAGAGAACTATAGAATAAGAACTGGAGAACTAATAGAGAACTTTTTACTCACATCTCACTTCGTTCGTTGTGATTCTTCTGTGCTGGAAAAATTCAAAACAAAAATCCATCGCAATGACCAATTCTTCACTAAATTGGTCTAACGACATTCTTTCAAGCTGCTACAATACCATCAAGGTTAGTGGCAGTGTAGACAGCGATGATATTAACTTGATTGCCGAAGATCTAAAACAGATTCTTCTTGTACCTAGCAGAAATGAAAAACTGAGGAGCACACTCACCAACTCCAAAAAGGATCCCAATGATCCTGAGTTCACACTCATCAATCTCCCGAACGGGGATGAAATCAAAGTGAATCAATTGTTCCTAGAAGACTGTGCTGTATTGGCAAGCGAGTTTGAATTAGATGAATTAATAACAGCTGAGTTGTTGTTCTTGTCTGCAGAAACGCAGTTCAAAACAGGTACATCGTTGCGGGATACCGGCCGAATTGTGTTCTACTCCAGATATGAGTATATCCTCAGTATTTTGGGCTTTTTAGTGTCGTCCCTGAAGTTGTCTGACGTTACAACGGACTACAATCTTGTTTTTAAGAACTTGTTGGCTAGTGCCGAAAAGATCTATAAGCTTTTGGCGGGGTTGAATGACCAGATTGACAAGCAGAAGATCACCAACGATATTAATAACCTAGCATTCGTCAATGCAATCAACTATTCCAAAACTCAATTGTTCAAGTTACATGAAACTTTGGGCCAGGTTTTGTTTGCCCTTGTCGAAAACTACGATGTTGTATCCTTGGCAAACTATAAAGAGTTTATCGGGCATTTTAACAAGAATATAACAGAGGACGATATTTTGGTTCTCCACTATTTGCCTGGAGTCTTCAAGTTCTTAACGAAAGTTTTGGACAAGGACGTGGCCGCCTTCCATAAGCATATTGTTGACACTTTGAGTAATGATCATAAAAAGGCCACGAGTGGGGATGTATTTGATTTATCCAAGACTTCATTGAAGAGTTTGGAGATTGTGATTTACATTGTCTTTTTCACATACTTCACCACATGGTGTAAGGAATCCAGCTCAAGAACAGAAAAGTACGACTTCAAGGAGGATATTTTGAAATATATCGAGATGTTGATCGATTACGAAGTGATGGAAAAACTCTTGTGCTATACTGCTGAATCAGGCGCCGCTGGAGATGGAATCTATGACTTTAGATCGTTGTTGCAAAAGTCATCTCCTCGCTTGAGCGCAGTCAAGTTCACCTACCCACAAACCCAGGAATTGATCAGTCTAAGCACCACCAACCATAATGTTGGATTGTTGGTGGACTACTCTGCATATTCCGTCAACCAAGAGTTTTCCTCGATGTTGTTGGCACCTTTCTTCCACAAGTTCTTTGTGGAGTTCATAACAAACTCCGCCTTGGTGTTGATATCTTTGAGAGACAGCGAAGAGGATTTCTTGTTGTCGTCGATAAATAAGAAGGATGAGGTGCGTAGCGCTGGTTTTGAAGACGACTCTAAACATGACGACAAAGAAAATTCTGTGAACTTGGACGAAATAGCAACAAGATCTGACTTGGAGAGATTCTACTTGTCCTTTGCATACACATATAACAACCGTCCAGACTTGTGTGCCTTGTTCTGGATGAGTGAAAATCTTTCATCTGACATCATTGGCTTTTTCACCTGGAGTTTGAACAACAACACTTCTCCGTTGATCACTGCCACCTTTTGTCTCTTGCTTGGTTCGTTAACTTCTGGAGGCGAAGAGTCTTCGGAACGCATCTGGGAATTGTTGGTCAACAACAACTTGAACTCGAATAAGAAGAATGACTACTCAAAGATTTCCATTGATTCTATAATCGACTCTCTCAACTATTATATTGACTCTCTCAACTATAACTTTGAAGAGGACTTGAATGAACGTGTCAAGTTACAGCAGAAGAGACAGGAGTTTTTGTTTTCATCCAAGTCAGACGCACAAGACTCCAATGGGATTGAAAGAATCGTGATTGAGTTGAGCGAGGATTCCATCGTGTTTATTTCAGGTTTCATCCAGTTGATCTCTTCGATTATTCTGAATTTGAGTGGGAAAACCGAACGCTCCAACGAAATCAAAAGAATCGCCTTCAATCGGTTCTATCCCATCATCAATGGCTTCCTCAAGTTCGACAACCTTGTCACGGGTAGCGGCAATAACCTCTCCGTGGATATTAGTGTGAATGGAAAACCCAAGTTAATCGACTTGCCCAATGTTTTGGTTGATTCCGAAAACCGTGTCATTCTCGTCAACTTGATTCTCAAGTTACTTGGAGATATGATCGATGAAAATATTGAAACTAGACTCGAGGTTTGGAGAATTTTGGACCGCTGGTTATACCAAAGTCTCCCAATCAACAACAACAGTAACAAAGAAAACAAAGATATCGTTCCTTACAACAAACCGGTTTACTCGGCAAAGAGAAGCTTGAGAATCAATCAAGGTTTTCTGCTTAATCTTGTTGAGTTCTCTCAGGTTAGCAGCTTCACGAAATTAATCTGTAAATTGTTGACTCCTTTGGAAAACAACCAGGCCTTCTCCAAGTACAAACTCCTCTACCCTACAGACTTGGGTTTTGGATACAGAAGTCAAATTGGTATTTGGCCATATATTGAATATTTGATGGTTGATGTTTTTGGAAAGACCCAGAAAATCGTAAATGACGACGACAGATTAGGCCTCCAACATGATATTGTCGAGGTTTTGGATAAGTCTTTGACTGAAGTCGACTGGAAGTTCTTGGTGTCGACATCTCAAAATATCCTCAATGATGGGGTCGATCTTGATGCTTTGGTTGATGCTCCTCTTGATTTCAGTTTGTACGTCAAGTTGCATCATGCCGTTGCCATGATGTCCTACTTGTTCAATGAACAAGCGTACAAGGCATTATTCGCCATCATCTCCATAGGAAATGACACTGTCTCCAGAAACTTCAAGTTGTCCAAAATAGTAGCTAAAGCATTGAAAATCGCCGAAAGCGTATTAGAACTTCAAAAAATTTTCATCAATGATTTAATTCCAATTTGCAAGGATACAAAGAGCCCTAAGCCAACTGTCTACAATATAGCCTTACCCAGATCTGTATTCGACAGCATCTACTTTCCAAAGAACATTGGCATTCAAGGAGTTCATGACTTCTATGAAATCTTCTTATTCAATTTGGAGGTTGTGTCTCACTTTGCTTTATATGTTGGCAATATCTCCAGAGAAATTGCATTACCTTCAATCAAGATATTAAGACTGATCAGTCAATCAAGCTATTTCTCTGTTCAAAAGAACGTTTTACAGAAGAATCGTTTGCTCACAACGTTTGAAAGTATCAATGAGTCCATCAACATTCAGTATGCTTTCATCGAACAGTTTGAAAACTTGGAACAAGACCTTGAAATAAAATTCAAGATTCTAGAATTTTTGAAGGCAGATTTGGAAACTTCAGACAAGAAACCAAAGGTTGCACATTTCCTCCTAGGCTATGATATTAGAGGAGGTAACTTGCATATCGCAGAAACATCTGAGAATTCACTTTTAAAGGCTTTATTGAGCACCTTGGAAGCAGGTCTAGGATTGATTTCAGAAATCGACTACATGCACGGCAATATCCACATGATTGATATCGGGCCAGCCAAACTCTCTGCACTTATTTTGGAGATCTTGGTGATCTTATGTCGTAGTACCATCAGTTCATTCATCACATTGGAATACTTGCGTGACTACGACAACTTGTTCCAAAAGTTGATTACATACCAACCTAAGATCGATATAAACAGTTTGTGGAGCGGGCACAAATTCAATGGAGATTTACTAGAGTCTAACGAGTTCATTGAAAACTACTCGAGCATCGAAACATTGTTCTCATTTATCAACCAGAGAAACTTGATTTTGCAATACTTGTCACTTGAATTCCACAGCACCAAGTCAACATCCAAGAAGGAATATTACATGTCGTTACTTTTGAGCAACGATGAGTTCTTGGATGGTTCTCCAAAGATTTTGAATTTCTTGGATATTCTCATCTTCAACTTTAGAAATTTCGAAATCCACAAGTACGAAAGTTTGAATACCAAGTACAATATGCATTATATCATGGAACAAATGAAGGGTCTAGAGTCGTTGGATTTCTCTATTCTTGAGAGTACCATCAAGTTGGTTTGCCAAAAGTCCAATGCAGCTACCAAGGAGGATAAAGAGGCGTTGTCTAACGAGCTTATTTTCGATGGTAACAGAATCAAGGATTTTGTTTCAAAGTATCTTGTATCATCTCGTTTGCGTGAAATCCAATTGCAGTGCTTGCACTCATGGTGTCAAACGATTGAAATATTGATCACAGATAAAAGCATCGATTCCAAGTATTTCATTTTGGAGGTTATCCATGTCATATTGCCCAAGATCAACGACTACTTGGAAAGTGATATTCTGTTCTCTGAAGAATTGATATCCTTAGGTGTGATCCTATTTGACTTGTATGACACTGAAATCTTGAACGGAACCGAAAAAGAAGACTACATATTGGGGGTGCAAAGATTGATTCCATTTTTCAAGACATGCTTGACCGGAATACTCAACTCCAATTCCACCCCTTCATTGAGATCGGACTTGTATGTATTGTCAAACAAGTTTTTGCACAAGATAGTTGGGAACAAACAATTAGTTGAGGAGATCAGCGCGATTCTTTCGTCTGTCGACAAAAAGCTCATTGAGGTGGTGAGCAATGATTCCGTGTATTCGGAAGGCTCCTCCAGAATCACCTCGATTTTGTTGCTTGAGTCGTTAATACACCTCTCCAGTTTCGCCAAGAAGAACTTTGTATTGGATTTGTTGGTGAAGAACAACTACTTGTTGTTGTTGGTTAGATCAATTAAAAGAACCGATGAGATGTTGAACTTGTGTTCTGGTGCACAAGCCAAGATTGGTATTGAATCGTTATTATATGAGTTGACAGCGTTCAAATCTACTGTATCATTCCTTATCAGAGTAGCGCAATCCAAGTCTGGTTCCTTGCAATTGATTCAGTGTGAATTGTTTTCGATATTGAAGAACTCAAGTATTTTGAAGATTGACCCCGACCTCGGGTTGAGTCTTCTGATTGAGGAACTCGACCACAAGAATGTCCGTATCAATCTCATGTTGGACACTCCGTTGGCATTGAACGACATCACCTCCAACTTGAATGAAGACAACAACATTTCATACTTTGAATTTTTGGTGCCTATTTTCCAGTTGATATCTACTGTGGTGTTGGCCATGGGTCCCAGCTATAGACCTAGTATTGTGCAAACCAAGGATTTATTGAGTTCGTTCAATGTGTTGGTGCTTGGAATATTAAAAAGAGATGTTTTATTGGAAAACAACCGTGGTAAGGTCTACACCGAAGATAGCTATGCAGGTGTTGGGTTGAAAGAAATGGTTAAATTATTGACATTGTTGGATTCCTTGGTGAATTTCAATGATTCAGAGAGTGTAAATATATAGTAAATGGGAAAATATTAATTGCTATCGCGCGCAAAAAATCAAAAATCAAACATGTCATCAGTCTCAATCAACGACGAAACATCCGTCAAGTACGATCCTTCCAAATTTCTCAGTAACTCGATCGGGTCTTCTGTGTTGGTGAAGCTCAACAATGGTTTACAATATTCCGGTAACTTGCAAAGCATAGATGGTTTCATGAACATTGTATTAGATGGAGGAAAGGAAGTTGTGGGAGACAAAGTCAGCAGAAAATACGGGGATGTGTTCATCAGGGGGAACAATGGTAAGTACAGTTTGTTCATTCGCTCTTACTAACAGTGTAGTATTATATATAAGTCAAGCATAATTTAATAAAGGTGTATATTAGATCATTGTAGTTTGTTTTGTTTATCAGTAAGAGCTGTTGTTTGTTCTAACATTAGATCCACCATGATGAGGAGCGTATAACCTTGCTTGATGTGTTTTATTGTACACCGGAGAGGTGCCTATCGTTCGCTGGAGTCGGTATTGATGTGAATCACGTGTAGTATCACATGACTCCATTCTCATCCAATCAAATCCCCAGCAGCATCGGTCGTGTCTTCGCAAGCTCTTGAGAAAATTTCCAAGAAAACAATTTGTTAATTCAACAAACATGTCGTTCGTCATCAGAAGACAATTGTCTACCTTGATCCCACCAAAGATTGCTTCTGCTAAGGTATGTGAAGAAAGCTCTGTGTAAAGTTGATACTAACAAATCAGAACATTGGTTCCAACCCAAACGCTAAGAGAATGGCTGAGGTTGTTTCCTTCTACAAGAAGTTGCCAACTGGTCCAGCACCAGCTGCTAAGGCTCCAACCACTCCATGGGGTAAGTACAAGGCTGCATACTTTGATGGTGACAATGCCTCTGGTAAGCCATTGATTCACTTGGCTATTGCTGTTATTCTTTTGGGTTACACTTGGGAATACCAAACTCACTTGAAGCACCACAAGCACTAGTGGATATAGATACGTTAATGCACTTGAGATATAATGATGTAGAGCCAAACATTATACACATGAACAATGTGAGGTTGTAAATTTGTGAAATTTTATTATAATGTATTGAATTTAACTTTAATATAACTTTCATGAACGATCATGAAGTATGATACAGCGTGATAAATGGTTATGATAATCGTCACGATAATCATCTATAAGTATAGATTATATAAATACTTCTTCAATCTACATCACATCCCATTATTCATCTTCTATCAATATCTTTGGCATGTCAAGATTATTAAAGTTTCAGATAAGATAATACCCGACACAATGAAAATACATTGGGCTTCTACACTTGAAAATTATGAAATTGAGTAAAGCACATTCACAATTTGTAATTAGAGGGGATAGAAAAGTTTAACTCTATATCATTCAGTGAAAATTGAAAAGTTTGAACTGGATATTTAAATATGTGGTTAGTTCTGTTCCTCAATATATAATAAGTTTATTCAATTTTGCCGCTAATCCAATTCCAACACTTGAACTAAACATCATTTTCACCAATTCTACTATTATACGAACTCACCAATTCTACTATTATACCAACTCACTAATTAAAAAAATTATTCGCTAACTATACAATTATACCAACTAATTATACTGCTATGAACGAACAAAATATACTAACGAACTAATTATAGTATACTCACCAATTTCCCTCAATTCACTACATACATTAATTACACTACTTACATCTTCAATAACAAACAGCTAACTCACTCGTTCGTCGTCACTTGTTTCTAAAATTACCACATTAAGTATTGTGACACCTCGTGAAAACATCCAGCACAAAACCAGTGAACCCGTAACCCTGAACAACATTCACTAGCATAGTTCCTTTATAATATTCGTTTACATATTCAACTCGCCCATGCCAGACCGCCATGCCAACTTCTGCCATCAACCACCCACCACCCCAGAAAACGGCATGAACCCTTCAGATCTCAAATTTCAATCATATGCAACATTCCAAAAATCCAAACACAAACATCTACACCCTACAGTTTTCATCAGAAGAACCCTAAAATAGCTCTACATAATTTCACTCCGTAAACTCGTTCTATATCATCCTCATCATCCTCGTCATATAACAATTGATACTAAATGAAACAACAATAATTATCTAGTAAACTTTAATCGATGTATTGTGTTTTTTTTTGTTTTTTTTGGCCGAACTTAACAGCAAAAAAAAAGGAGAGTTAAAAAAAACCTAGTTTAATAACTTGTTGTGACAGATAACTAGAGTATCAATCAGATAGAGCACTGTAAAGGAATCAATTTTGATTGAGAAGATGGATCAACCTAGTCTTGATCCTAATAATAGGAGGGCTAGTACTTCCCTGGCACATAAGCAACAACAGTATTACCAGGGTAGTCAGGGTGGCTATGGAAGTCATAATGGCCACCATGAGAATTATGAATCGCATGTTAGTAATCATGCTGGGCACTCCAACCATGATAGCGAATATACGTATGGCAATGGGAAAGTAAACCCAGGGTCGCCAGCAGAACCAGCCACTGCCAGGATGTTGAGGAGTGTGAGCGGAACACTTCGTTCGTCTAAGGGGGATGTTTCATCGCAAGGGCTGGGGGAGAGTCCCACTGAACCCCATAAGAGATCGCAGAATTTCCGTCGAACACCGAGCACCAATAAGCCACGCAAAACCGAGTTGTTGCCGC
This sequence comes from Kodamaea fungicola, assembly GCA_030560575.1. Lineage (NCBI taxonomy): Eukaryota > Fungi > Ascomycota > Pichiomycetes > Serinales > Debaryomycetaceae > Kodamaea > Kodamaea fungicola. Next base: position 180,105 of record JAKTTX010000022.1, on the reverse strand, counting down.
CGGCCGCAATTGCATCTCCGCCAATGGCCCAGCAAGTGAACCGTCAGGCGTCGCCTAAGCCCAAACCAAAGGCGGATGACTCAGCTCTTCAACAATTCCACCGGAACTCGCTTGGGGATTGGACGTTTATCAAAACAATTGGTGCTGGGTCCATGGGGAAAGTCAAATTGGCTGAACACAACACCACCAAGGAACTTTGTGCGGTTAAGATTATTATAATGGCATCCAAGGTTTACCAGAGAAACCACGCAAATGACCCACCACCGACGTCACGCGAAGAGGCCAAGGCCAAGGAGGATGAGTATTTGAAGGAATTGGAAAGAGATAAAAGAACCATCAGAGAAGGAGCGTTGGGACGATTGCTCTTTCATCCGTTCATATGCCGTTTGTATGAAATGGTTCCCATGACCAGTCATTACTACATGTTGTTTGAGCATATTGAAGGCAGTCAGATGTTGGATTATATTGTGTCTCACGGCATGTTGAAGGAACGTGCTGCACGAAAGTTTGCGCGGGGTATTGCATCTGCTTTGGAGTACTGTCATAGAAATAATGTTGTTCATCGTGATTTGAAAATTGAAAACATCATGATCAACCAAAAGGGAGACGTTAAATTAATTGATTTTGGATTGTCCAATTTATATGCTCCAAAAAAGCTCTTGGATACGTATTGTGGTTCGCTTTATTTTGCAGCGCCTGAGTTGTTGTGTGCGACGCCATATATTGGGCCTGAGGTTGACATTTGGTCGTTTGGTGTTGTTTTGTATGTTTTAGTTTGTGGTAAGGTTCCGTTTGATGATGCGCTGATTAAGAATTTACATGAAAAGATCAAATTGGGTGCTGTTGAGTATCCCCCATTTTTAAGTAAAGAATGTGTTTCGTTACTTTCTCGGATGTTGGTGGTTAATCCAAATGATAGAGCAACCTTGTATGAGGTTAGCAACCACCCTTGGATGAATAAAGGGTATGATTACCGTGTGTCGAGTTATGTTCCAAAGCGTGTTCCATTGTCATTGCCTTTGAATCCAGATATAATTAAGCTGATTTCGTCATTTGATTTTGGTTCGGTAAATGATATCACCGATCAATTGAACACTATGTTATCTAGTGTGGAATATCAACAGAGTGTTGACAATTGGTATAAGATTACAGAACAAGGTCGTGAATATGCTTCCGATCCAAGCTCGGCCATTTGGCGTGATCCTACCGGAGGGTTCCATCCTTTGATTTCTTTGTATTACTTGGTGGATGAAATGAAAAAGAGAAAGAAGGCTAAGGCTGAGGCCATGAAGGCCATGAGACGTGCTGAGGATGTCCAACAGCAACCTCAACAACCTATGGCTCTCCCTATGGCTCACCCTATGGCACAGCCCATTTCACAGCCTCAACAAGTTCAACCTCAAAAACAACAACCTTCTATTTCACAATATGCTCCTCCAGCTCCTCCTGTTCAAGTTCAACAAGATCAACTCCCTCCATTACTGTTACCCCCAGTCCATCAAATCCATCCCGCCAAACCTTCTCCAAAACAACCAAAACAACCAAGAGAACCTACAAGCATCACTCCTCCAAGTTACAACAAGGTGGAACCAAAGGTGGAAGAAGACCAGGATTTACCTTTGTTGACGATCCCTCAACAGGCTCATATAACTCCAAAGCACTACAACCAACCTCCAGAGGTAATTATAAACACAGAGTCCGCAGAGATTCCAGAACAACAAACAAGTCCAAGGGATTCTACCCAATCGGAAACCTTGGATCCTCATGCTGCCAAGTCTTCCGGATTGAATTCTCTCTTCCGCAGGTTGTCGTCCAAAAAGCCAAGGGATACTTCTCCTGTCAGAGCTTCCCCAGAACATGAAATTCCAAAAGTTGTTCTTTCTCCAGACTCTCCATCAAATTCACAATCCTCATTTGCTAAAGATCCAATGGTGCGTCGTGGTGTTAGTATGAAAATCACTGCTAAGGAGAGACTGTCTTCTCTGCGTTTGAATGTTGCTGCTCCACCTCAACCTAGTAAAACTGAATCTACGAAAGATACAGCTAGATTGTTTGTGGAAAAGCGTGCTCATCACCGGTCTGCTTCTACCTCTGCTGGAAATAAAGTGCATGGGTTTATTCCTGTGGAATACCTCCCTCCTTTACCTAACTTGAACACCGATACAAACCAAATCACTCCTAAAAACAACTCCAAAGATCCAAAGGTTGGTCAAAGAAAGTTGCATCCAACTGCAAGAGCAAAGTCAGTTGGTGGTCACATTCGGAAAGATTCGTATGGCCGTCGTATTCAACTGAACACCGTGTTTCATGGTACTCCTCCTCTTCCAAACTCCATGAAATCTCAAAATAGCGATGAGCTAATCAATGGCTCAAACTCGGAGTTCTCAGGAAGTACTGTTGCACACATCCGTCACATTCCTCAACTCACTGAAGATGAAATCATTGAACAATTTAAACTGGCTAAACCGAACAGTATGCCGTCTATCGAACATTGTAAAACTTGGTTTCTCAAAGGTTTTTTCAGTGTCCAAACCACTTCTACAAAACCTTTACCTGTTATAAGATACAATATCATCAGTGTGTTAACCAAATTAGGTGTTCAGTTTCAAGAAGTCAAAGGTGGGTTTGTCTGTTCTCATATGCCTTCCTTACAGCTGGAAATGCTGCAATTAACAATTAAGGTTGGTGAAGATGATGTTTTAAGTGAATATGCAAAGAATGATAACGAATCTCCAGAAGAGAAACGTTTATACGGCGACGCATTCAAATCAACTTCGGGTTCCATCGATAATGATTTATATGGTGGTCCTGTAAGAATTAAAACTCCAGAACCAAACTCCGGTGAACAAAAAACTCCAGTTAGACAACCTTCTTTACAAGTTAACACTCAACTTATGTCTCCTACTCCTCACACTTTGAAAACTCACAGACTGTCTAACTCGATTGGCCACAGGCGCAAGTTTTCTATAGGTAACCCTATGGGTTCCATTCGGAAGAAAAATGACTCGGGTATCATGATGCCACCAAACACCCCGGCTACAGCCAAGGTCATCAAGCTGTTATATGATGACGAAGATAACTACGAGGAGCCTGAGCTCACTTCAGGTGACGTTTACGACTCTGTCGACTCTCTTAATGGTCTCGGTGTTGGTGGAGGCAGTGATATGTTGGTATCTTATAAGATTAAACAACGTGCCAAACATCAACATTCAGACTCCATGCTGGATGATGCAAGACTGATGAGGTCCCCATTGAAATTCGAAATTTACATTGTGAAGGTGCCATTTATTGGCTTGTACGGTGTTCAATTCAAGAAACTCTTAGGAAACACTTGGAACTATAAGACGTTGGCTGGCCAGATCTTGACTGAGATGAACTTGTGATAGCTATATATAATTACATAAAAGCTAAGGAACTGAGTAGGTTTATTGATGTCATTAGATGTTAACTGTATTTTTGACAATTGGTAAATTTATAGATTCGGGGTTACTTTTTTCTGATTCAGAATTAATTTTATCTAATTCAGAATTAGTTTTATCTGATTCAAAATCAGTTTTCCCTGATTCAGAGTTAGTTTTATCTGATTCAGAATAAGTACTTTCTAATCCAGCTTGTTCAGATCTGCTTGCAATCACAGCCAACTCAGCATTCTCTGGTGATTTTTCTGTTTTTAAGTTTTTAGGAGTACCATACTTCAAAGTCACCAGAACAGATGGCTCTTGCAGGTCGTCATCTCCATAATTAGAGTTAATACGCTGCTTCAACCGCTCCTCTCTAGATAACCCGTTTGTATACGTGCTGGGTTCAACAACTCTTTGACGTAAGTTTCTTCTTCTCTCTGTTCTTTGCTGGGAAGCAATGCGTAATTCCAAATCTTCCTGTTCTCTCAACTTAGCTTCTTCTTGTCTTTTAGATTCTTTGGCTTCTAATCGAGATGACCGCTTTCTTGTTGCCAACAAACTCTCCAATTGAATTTCCTTTTTCTTATTTGTAATGTACTTTCTTCTTCTGATCTCCACCTGGTAAAGTTCCTCCAAAAAGGGTTTCCTGGTTAATTCGGCAGACAATGATCTTGCCTTGGCCCTCTTCCCGGTAAGGGTCGAGAAAAAGTCGCTCATTTCAAAGATGTTTCTGCAAATTAATTCGTAGTTCACGGTTGGCTTAATATCGAAGATGTTGGCACTCCAATAAGTGTTCGGATCTTCTGGAGATAACTTACGCTTTTTCGGCACCACCAATTCGTTGAACTCGACGGTACGTTTGTATAATCGACTGTTTTCAAACAATAAGATGTAGTCATCACGAGAAACAGAATCAGGCTCCGAGTTGACTTCTGAGTATAACGGGTTTGAGCGAATCTTTGAAAACTCCAAACTGTTCTTATCTGTCCAGTCACGGAATTTGTTAGTATTTGATATGTATGATATTAAAATCAGTAAAATTTCAAGCTTTTCCTTCAACTTGAGGTAATTGAATTTGGGCAAATTGGAATCATCCGGCACTTTCTCATCATCTTCATCGTCTTCTTCAATACCACCTAATGCGGTCTCAATGCCAAACCACAATCTGAAGATTCTCTCAAAGTTCTTTAAACTCGATAACTTGGATTGTTGTATAGTACTTATCAAAGCTAATTGTAATTTAGAAAGAAACGATTCATTTGAGTCAACTCCATGATCGTCATAATTAAGCATTTGACTTCCAATGCTAGGGAAATAGTCTAATAATTCTAATTCAAATATATCCACGTCAAAATATTCATTTTGAAGTTTAATGTACCCTCTATAATGGTAGATCCAGTTAATCACGTACACATAATTTTCTTCGGTTCTTAATGATAATAATTCTTCTGACTGCATAGGAAGGAGATTATTGGGAAGAACCAATGGTTGGACCTTCCGTAATGTTTCTTTTTGTTCATTAGACCCTAACGTTAATGTGTCGATAAGTGTGTCTTTAGGCATGTTGTTTTGTTTTTTTTCGAAGACGTGAAAAGTTCGCGGTACCCATAGAATTAGTGTGGACGTGTGTTAGCAGACAACGATGAAATATACCGTGGAAAAATAGGACGTGATGAAGAAATGCCCTGAAAATCTCATGACGGAGAAAATAATTTAGCGATGAAAAATGAAAAATTAGTGATGAAAAAAAAAATAAGTGATGGATAGATCATGAAAATCAGTTAATATAATGACGGACCTCAAAAAAGTACACTTAAATTACAGAAGTATTTATTGAAGAAGGACCATGCAAAAACTGTTCAGTGATGAAATCATAGTGAAAATTGTATATCTAAAAAAATCAGATTATCTAAGAACTCACTTATCTAGGTAAATTACAAAAAGAACAGCAAGAATCTGCAAATGTATTAAACGTCTCGTATGTTTTTGACAGCAAAGATAAAGATCACAACGTAACAAACCATTTGTAACGTTGACATCAGCTAGATCTGAAGATATTCAAAAAAAAAAAAGCTGTTATCAGAATTAAACGCCTCGAACTCGTCTAGGGACAGGGTGCAAGTTAACGCCTACAAACAGACACGGGGAATAAAAGGAGATGATTTAAAACATTCATTCATCCGAGAACATATCTTGCATAGAGCCAAGAAATGAAGGTTACGAACATGCTATGCATGTAAGCGGTGAAGGGAGGTGAAGTTTAAGTACAGAGTGTGATGGGATTTCATACGCGCCTGGCATATTATTCTGGGCTGCTGATCAAAGTCCATTGATATTGAATGCAAACGTGCCTAAACGTACAGTTGATCTTCAACCCATGGTCATGCAAAGCACAAACTAAAAGCTTACCGAGCCAACCGATTGTTCAATGGAGTTTTTTTGATGTTTCCGGAATGATTAGGAATTGCGGGGCATGGGGTTGATCTGCATGTGATATTTTGGCTGCAAATGATGCCCTCTCTCCATTTTGGGAGTTTGCTTGTCACATTACATTCACCAAGATGGAAGTCCGATTCTCATGGTGAAATCATTTATATGGAGGGGAGATAGTGGTGCTAAGGTCATTGGTGAATCACACTTACCCAAATGAGTTATGGTTATGATCCTATTGTCCTCATTACCTCTACATGCATATTAATACCGATATTGTTATCTATTACTACGAAATAGCAAATAAACCTTTGCCACGCTAAATACCAATATTATCCCAATAAATATCATAAATCATACTAATCATCAATCTTGAGTTTTTCAAATTGAAGATGTTCAGTAATACCAGCAGCCTCTAACATCGTTTTCAAAGCCGTGTTACTATCTTTAATCAAGCATATTTCATTGCTTATCCTTATTAACGCACTATGCTTAGACAAATTAGGCAAACCCTCCTTGTTAACTCTAGCACGCTTGGTTTTCTTTTGCGACTCCTGAGATTCGGGGGGCAATCTGTTAAATGCCTCGATGTCAATAATTAACCTCAAACATCTTTCATAAGCACTCTTACACATTTGTCTTCTTCTTTGTTCTGAATTTGAGTGGTTTAATCTCTTTTGTTCCAACAGTAATAATGGCTTAGTCGACAGCCTCCTGCGTTTTTTTGGTTGTTGGTCATCTTCGATGCTTCTCTTTGATGTTTCCAGATACAGTAACGAATCTCTGGACTCCAGCGGAGTCGGTAATTGATCATTTGCATTATTATCGCCATTCATAAACGGTTTGACGTGGGGGTAGCTGAAAGCCTCAGTGAGCTCCTTTTTCAACGACTCGTGTTCCTGAGGTTTAATTGAATGTATTGGGTTTTGAGTCAACTTCTTCGGAAATGTCTTCATTGTGTACAAGTCGAATATATCGTTAAACTCGCCCCCTGGTGCATGGTTGGCCATAGTACTTCGGCCATTCACATTATAAAATTGAAGAGGGTTGGAGTTGGTGTTGGAAGTCAAATTATCAAGAAACTCCTCCAACTGACTTGATTCTGTATGTGAGAAAAACTTATCAAAGTCCTCTTCATCATCTTGTCCCCTCGCCACTGGAGCAGACATATGTGCTACTTCTGTCGCCACATTGGTAGACACATGTGGGATTGAGCCCACGGGGACTCTCTTATCTTTAAACAGGTAATTGTCAAAAATCTGTGCTCTGTCATAGGCATAGTCTGCGTTGAATCCCTGGAATTGTTCATTCAACATCATTTGGTTTTGATGAAGGTTCGTCATGTATTGTTGATTCAACTGTTGGACCTTTTCCAACTGTGCCACCGATGACATCGCTTGTTCAGGCTGGAGGGTAGTATACATTGCGTAGGCTTGTTCAAAGTCCATGTCTGCTGATAACATATCTAGAAAATGGGGGTCTTCACTGTTGTTGTCGTTGTTCGGTATTTCAACTTCTTCTTGTCTTACAGATGTTATCACCAACGGAGTTTTATAAAAGCTTGTTAAATCTGTCGAAGATGATATAGAAAGAACAGTTTCCGTTCCTGTTCCCTTATCTTGGTTTGACATTATAACACTTTGCGGGATTTCGTGGCCTTAATATAGAATACCCCAGAATATGGTTTGCTCTTTTTCGTATTATTAAGAGGAGATATTTTTTTTGGTGTTCTTTTTAATTTACCCAAAAATATTTTTCTGCCCTTTGAGGAATTACTGTTTTGGGGCATCACAATGTCTGCCGGTAGAGGATTTAAGCGAATACCATTTGATAGCAAGGGTTGTTTTCTTGGTTACATTATACGTCATACAAATGGTTCACCTACAATACCTTGATCTACAATACTAGTAATCATATTTATATCTCTGGTCAAGTCCATATATATACAACTAAACAAAAAAACCGTTACATATTGGCGTAGGTGGTACAAATTTGTAGTCCGAATTGTGCATATCTCACCATGGCTGCATCACTTAAGTCATCGCACTTTGGTGGATTTTGTTGGAAGTGCCATTTTATAGAAAATATTTCTTACCCCTCAGGTTATTGTAACCGGGAAAGTTTTATGGGAGATTTTACTTTTCTACCGTTCCCCTAGTCCGAACTCCGAAACAGACCCTAATTATCCTTACTAATATCCAATTTACGGAAATATTGTGAACTCCGGCAAGGGCATCCCACATTGTTAGGGGATCTCTATTCTGTTGGGTTTCATTCCCTGCGCTATCAATGTACACGTGACCCGTGTATGCAAACGAATCCGCTTCTTACATATAAAAGAGTGCAAACACCAAGCGATAGAAAGTTAGGTTTGAACAGTCCTACTAGTCATAGAAAATTGGTGTACAAACATGGAGTTTGCTCCGAGCAGTATACTGGTCAGATCGATGAAGCAACTATGGCTAGACAATTCCATCGCACAATGTTTAGGTGGGCTGTGTGTGCCTGATACCAAGAACTTCTTATCTCATATAAAGCAACCAATCGGAGTGTTTGTGTGATTATACGCCAAATTGGCCTTGACTTTAGGTATAGCCACACTTTGCCATGTAAGATAGTTTTTGCTTCGAGAAGCATACTATTGTCTCACTTCGTTTGAACAATGTAGTTTGATTGCTTACAATCTTCTTCCTCCCAGCTTTCGATGATTGCTATTAATATAAACAATAATATATCTTGCGTTAGTCTATTATCATCACTCCCAAAAATACCCAACTCGAGCTTTTCAAATGAACCAATTAGATTGTTATCATTCCTCATATTTTCTATTCACAATTCTCGGAAATGTGCTTTCAAGCCGACATGCGTTAACATTACACTGGGGTTGTGCCTTGGAATTTCAAGAATAGTCGCTTGATAAAAGCTGGGGTAGATTGTCACTACAAGCACATCAGGTATCCTCGGTCAGTAGTTTACTTGTCCCTGGTTCAGCTTCACCCAAATTCACAAAACCGTATATTGTTCGCTACCCTCGAATTCAAGGCGCCCTAAATCGCACTATCGAATTTATATTTCAGGGAATCCGCTATTATCTTTGTATCAACAACTCAAACTATATTGTTCACATACTGGGACAGTTAATCACTACATCGCTGTCCAACATTATTTTTAAATTACGTGTTCTTACTTCAGAATATTATTTTAAAGTGTCATTTACACCTAGCTCGGTTTGATGTTGAAACATAAACCTGCTCAGACATGCCTCATGGTAGCGCGTTTTGCAACCTCGTCCGTTTTCTTGCAAACTAGGGTCTAGAAAAATGACATTGTTCAATTAAACAGCTATTTCAAATGTAATGCTGGATGTGTTTAAGAAGAATGTATATGGATACTTTGTCTTGTATATGCTGGTGGTGGTAAAACAGGATAATTATTTGATGACTGCAAGTTTGAAGAATGGTTGTTTGTATTACCCAGATCACTCACATGGTGTTGTATGTTCTTTTTATCGGATTCACGACAGTAGATTATGTTCAGACAACATGAACAACAACATGAACAAGAACATGAACAACAACATGTACAACAACAGGAACAACAACATGTACATGTAGACAGCAACCCGAAGCAAACACATTTCAAAAATGTAAAGGTTGAAGTACATAAACAGTCAACTATACAACACATCGCTTAACTAATCATGTAATCTTGTTTCATTTATATTTTGAAATTGTCATAACAGAATCGTAAAAGTTTCCATATCAAATATTAGTTTCATATTCAATAACAGTTTTTCCTATTGGGCCTTAATTGGTTGTATTCAGTCAATCATAAAATATCTCCGTACTTTATGGCGATGACGAATAAATGATTTGTTGTAGTCAGTTAGTAATAAGTAAAGTTCTACACATTATTCTTTACCAGGTTGACATAAAATGTGAATCCTACGGTGAAATAGAATTACAAGTATGAAGTGTATTTAAATTAGCTTCTAATGTTCACTCTCAGTAAATACGCTACATTGATAGTAAATACGCTACATTGATAGTCAACAAAAAAATATTTACTAAAACTAGGCTTAAAAGAAAAATTACCTCAATACAAGATTTTAATCCAGATTAATCTCAATTTTTTCAATAATGAGCAATTCTAGTTAAACTATTTGTATACAGTTTAATGAAGTTCATAATGAAGAAGCTCTTCAAAGTCTATAGGCGTTGTCGATTCTTAATCATTGTAAGTACTTTTGATTTTGTAATGATTGCATGTGGGGTATGAAGTTGATCTGCAATTTTTTTGAGAGATGAGAGTTATTTAGAGATTTTAAACGGAAATTTTATTCCTAGAAGGTTCACGGACTTAATGTGTAGCCATCTGAAAAGTAGTACAAAACGAAGTTTATTCGTATATTATGTTTTTCCTACGATGTTCATCAATTTATCAGAAAGCTGAATAAAGAGTATTTTAAATTGGATAAGTTACGTTGTGCAAGACAAAGTAGTTTATTTGAAACATAGCTTTTCTTAGAGTGGTTTACACCTGCACGGCAATGTTTTTACGGAAATTCACAAATTGGTGGCTTAAATCTGAACAATTTGACCACTTTTTGGGGTAACAGATATGGGACATTACAGTGAGCGTTCTAAAACTTGGGATACTCATTCATAAACGTAGCTAACGTATATTTTATCCAAATTCAGATGAACCAGATGCTTTGAACCTTAGCAATACTAATAAAATTTAGCCTCGTTAAAAGAAACATCACAAACGCTTCACCTTCCAACGAACACAGGATCGTTATAGGGGAAAAGAGTGGACATAGAAGTTCGATACAATTTGAATAAGCTAAGAATTGTTAAACAATAAAAAGCAGGTTCTCAATAGGATCCTTTAATACGATTAACTTGGTTTTCGCAACTATCATATTATTACTCAAAGACGGATCTTCTAAAAGGCGAGAGTACATATGAAATTTAAATTAAACAGCATGATTGGCATCCCCCGACGTGTTATCAAAAACGAGTACTTCAAACTCAGTCTTTTATCTCTTTTTTTAGTGTTTGCTTGGGTAGTGTTTCTTCATGGGGGTGGAGATGCAGAGGTTTTATTATTCCCACTCCTGTCCACAAGTAATCTTGCAGATTCTGTAGACGAGTTTAAAGATCAAGTCGGTGCATCTGTTGAGTTGAGGAAATACAATGGGCAACATGGAAGTGGAATTCTGAATCAAAAGTCACAGAGTTATTCATCTTATGCAATACCGATATTTCAACAAGTAAAAATGATGTGGAAATGTCCATACCACTACAGCAAAATATACGATATTGAGGTATCTAATGTAAATTCACTTCAAGTCAACCTTTTAGAAGTGGTCCAGACGCTTCGGAATGACTTAAAGCATGGAAGATATTTATCCGAAATCAAACATTTAATATCAGACATAGATGATAAGGATATAGGAAAACATTGGATCAAGTATACTGGCCTGAGTGTATGGTTGGAGGATTATGGGGTTCATTATACAGTTTCTAGGGTAGCATATTCACCCAGTGGAAAGAGAAAAGGTCCACGTATATCCTTGATGTACGCTCAGATACATGATGTGAATTGGAATGAGTTGAAGGATCTCAGTTTAGTTGTTACGCTGGAACTCGCGCACTCAGACATAAAGGTTAGTTATGTTCTTCGATTCCCGTGTTTTGTTCCAATTCCATTCGAGCATTCCGCTCCAGATACAGGACCAGATGATACTCGACTCATGGTTGTAAAGAACAAGTCTGGATTTGATGAACCAATGATATACTTCAGCTCACGTCGATACAAGTATGGGAATGAAAAGCAAACGATGTTCATGGGATTTCCGTTCCAATTAGAGAATAGCAGAGGACATGCCAGAGTAGTGGAATTGGTTCCTGATTTTGAACTTAGTGTAGATAAGAACTGGGTTCCTATGATCAAATCTGTTGAGCGTGAATTGAATGGGTATGATAAGTTCATATACTTTATACGAAGATGGGATATGTTAACTGTGCTCAGATGTGACTTGGATGGAACATGTATCACTGATTTTGAAATGAATCCACGGGAACGAAAGGCTGAATTGGGGCCGTTGAGGGGTGGCTCGCAAATGATCTCATTGAATGAAATGGTAATAAAACAATTAGGCTCGGGCACGGCCAGGTATATTATACCTCCCGGAAGAGAAATCTGGGCTGGCTTTCCTAGGTCACAACTAGTTAAATGTGGATGTCGGGATAAGATATACAGACCAAATCTCTCTATAATAGTGATGGACACTATAAATACACCAAAGGGAACCAAGAATCTATATAAAGTGACACATATCTCTGGATCAATTGATTTGAACATTCCGGTCTTGAATTGGGATTTGAAAAAACCTACTGATACATGTGGTGGACGAAATGTTCTTATTTCCACAGGTATTTCTCTGTGGAATATAGAAATTATGCAAACACATGGAGAAAAATGGTATCTGGAAGATTATCTTACAATGACAGTTCAGATTGGAGATCATACAGTCAACAGAGTTAGCATCAAGAATCTATTCAACAATGTTCTTCAATCTGGTGCTTTTGAGAGTTACCTGGTTGGTAATAACATAAAAATTGATGAGTTGGAAGTTAACAATGATGTTGTGATTAAATGTGCAATGGAGCAAGCCGAATTGTATTGTGAGTATTATGATTTAAAAATGACCCGATTTTTGAGAGATCATAGCGAACAGTTTGAGCTGTATTTTGAAGGCTCAGTGATTCCTTCGTTTGATGTATAGGCGAAACAATAATGAATGAATGATAAGTTGAATAATGAATGATGAGTTGAATAATGAATGATGAGTTGAATAATGAATGATGAGTTGAATAATGAATGATAAGTTGAATAATGAATGATAAGTTGAATAATGAATGATGAGTTGAATAATGAATGATGAGTTGAATAATGAATGATAAGTTGAATAATGAATGATAAATTAATTAATGAATAGTTTAACAATATGTCAGGCACTATATGTTACTAATACCTTATGTCAGCTTCCCTCAGTTACGATAGGAGGCTGTGACTAAGATAAGAATCTTATTTCGCACGATAGGGCTAAGTACTTGGCCATTTGACTCTGATCCTTAGAGGATGAAGCGATAAGGTTCAATCGAGGCGTAAGTTTACCGAGATAAGACCCTCTACGTGGAAATTAACGGCCCGGACTAAATGATTGCATCCGATAAGGGATCGCAAATTACCGTATAAGAAATAAGGTTTTGGAGCAAGAAAGTAAAAAGAGCTGATATAGAATAGTAAAGAACAAGGGAAAAGCTACTAGTAATCGCTTTAACTAATACATAACGTGTTCCACACCTAAAAACCCACTCAAACTAAAACAATCTAATCTAAGTTACACAACTAATGCCTAACACAATAATTTTAAAATAAATGAATGATTAACAAGTAAAGTGTTAGGAACTCGAAGTTTGTGATACCATATGTCAGTTTAACCTTACGTCAGCTCTGAGTGAGTCTGTCTGACGAGTATAGTAAGAGAGGATCGAATAGAACCTCACGCGACTAATCGTTTGTGATTTATCGTGTATAGTAAGAGAGGATCGATTAGAACCTCACGCGACTAATCGTTTGTGATTTATCGTGTATAGTAAGAGAGGATCGAGTAGAACCTCACGCGACTAATCGTTTGTGATTTATCGTGTAATATTTGCTCAAATGCATATAAATAAGAAGATTGGTGTCATAGACCGATTGAGAAAGGTACCCTTTAGTTTACGGAACTATGAATAAGTGTCTAACATTATACAACCAAGTATTGCAAGCTATTCAGCACAAGCTTAGCTAACCCAATACTTGACACATTAAACTAAGTTAATAACTAAATGAACAATTGTATGAGTGAAAAAGTATAATTTAAGTTTATTTGGAGTTGGCAACTATTCGGATCGTATGTTAAAGACTCAACGATGAAACGGACTTTGTTCGTTTCATCCATCGACGACGCGGTAAACTTTGGATATCGCGTTTATAACGCGAGTGAAAAATAAATATGCGTAATCTCCTCAAATACCTCGAGTCAAGCCTACCGCCCAAAAAGTTCCGACTCTTCTACATACAGAGCAAACCGACTTATGTGAAGCCCATAATCAATCAGCCCAAAGATCAAAGAAAAACGGTGAAGATACGCCATTTTTTTAGTATTATTGATGAAAATTCGATAGTTGTATTGGGAATTGAAGTATTAGTATACTTAATCATTGAAGACCCGGTCCAACAGTACATATTTGTATCCAAATGTGATACTGTTGGCAAAGTGCAGAGTGGAGTTAAAGTGGGAGAAGTGGTGAAGAAAATCCTTCAATGGCTTACCGAGTACGACTTGAATCGGTACAACATCAAGCCGCAAAAAAGTCAGCCAGAAGTGGAACAAGCGAGAATTGGAACGCGGAGTTATAAGATTGAAGAAAAGGGAATAATCGTGTCGTTGGGGAAGTTGCAGGAAAAACTAAAGGACGGGTACCAGGATATTCCATATTACAACCCGATCAAAAGAGCCAAGGTTGCCGAACAGGTCGAGTTGTCAAATACACAAAACATCCACATCTGTTTGTTTGCCAAGGCAGCACAGCAGTACTTGTTTCCCAAGTCATTCAAGAACCAATTCAAGCACCTTGTCAACGGAAGAGTATTACTCAAATGGTGGCTAAACGTGTTAGATGACACATTGAATGATAAGTGGAAATGTAGGCTTGTGATTCCAGGATCTGACCTGCATCAAACCAAGGGGTTTTTAGCAGAATTGGAAGAAAAGTGGAGTACGGGACACATTTTTGGGAAAGAAAAGGCTATTTTCACCATTCCACTTTTCCCTGACGATCCCAAAGGCAGATTTCTTGAGCATTTAGTGGTGGAAGATAGATATCAGACTGTGATGAACGAGCAGTTCTTTTTAGAGTTGGGGATTCGGCAGGAGTTTAGGTTGGGGGATATTGTGGGGTTGATTGGGTGCGAGAGGCTTGATGTTTTAAACCAAGCAACAAAGGACGAGTATGAGTTTAATGTATTAACTATAAGCGAGTACAAACAAGTGATGCAGATGATTAGGAATGAGGATTTCTCAATCGAAACCGATATCACCCAATTGATAGACACAAAGATACCTACATTTTTCCAAAAGAATAATTTGGACAAAGAATACGTAGATGTGCTTGGGAAAATGAAAAAAGAATCGACTAAAACCACAACATCAACAGCCCCTGTGATAAACACACTTCACGTGAGACGCAAGCCTGCAGCCGAATCGAGCACTTTGTCCTAATCTAGACAAATCATCAGATGATTTAACGATCCTTACTATGTTAGAGATGAGTATTGTGCTGCATCGTTTAGCATTCCCAAAATATTACAAAAATAAAACTTGCAGATACAAAAGGGACGAATCGTAGGAGCCCTTAGTGGGAGCCCTTCAGCAAGGGTGAGGTATTTAAACTTTTATGTAGGCTGACTAGTTCGTAGCAACAAAAAGAAATGTTGAGAATCTTGGAGGTTACATAAGCTGCGTGGTGTTGTTTTGGTCGCTTTGTGGAACGCATATATATATAAATCAGGAAAAGCCCAAAAAAAGGTGGAGAAAGCTAAATGACAGAAATCACAGAACATAGAGCATCACCACCTCCTGAGAGAATGTTTGACAAACGAAAACAAAGTATGGTGCGCCGGTCGCCCAGCTTGTCTGGTGCTCCCATGACACCAGTCATTTCCAACCCTAACCGGTTTTCGTTTAGCGAGTATAATTTTCCTCAGAATTACTCCAATACGCCGGTTTCAACACTGCCTGAGCAGATCATAGACTTGATGGAGAGAGAACAAGATGCTATAGTGTTGAAGCTCATGAAAGAAATCGAGCACTTGAAGGGAGAGAATAAGCAACTTCGTCAAATGCAAAGTTCAGGCTCCATAACGTCGGTTAGTTCCGGGCCTACAATCCGAAGATCCAGCCTGGTGAACTCACATCATAGAACTTCCTCAGTTCTGTCAGTATCTTCGACGTCTTCTAACAAGAGAAACAGTTCGTTGTTTCTGAACTATTCTTTGTCAGCATACCCTGAAGAAGCCAAGAAAGAAGTCAAAGAAGTCAGCCCCACCACAAGAGGGCCCATCAACAACCGTAGCAGAAAAGGCCTGGTTAGTAACTACGAATTTATGTTGGAAGAAAACAAGTTGTTAAGATTAGAGGTTAAGCGATTAAGGCAAGAGCTAGACCGAAAGTAAGCTGTAAGGTGTGTTAAAATAGTGGTTACTTGAGGGGGAGGGGTGAGTGATTAGCCTGCAATCAAGTATGGAGATGAGATTTTTCCAGGAAATCTATTATTCAGAACAAAGGTCGAGTTGAACTCGACACAAAATCAACGATGATTTGGTAAATGGGGATTATGGGCTGTGTATAGATAATTAGAGTATTTGGGTTCTAAATGTAGCGGTGTTTTGGGAGATAGTTTTTACGCACTTTTAAAAGTAAACATGCATGGCTGCAAAATAAGCTTCACTAGCATACCCAAATCATTTACACTTTTGGCGATGTTTGCCCTAGTTCGAGGACATGATAACGGTGGAGGGTTCATTGGGCGGTTCCCAGGAGGAGCCCAATCTGGCGTCCAGCTCATAGGCGGGGAGGAAGCTACGGTATTTACGATTTCCAATGTTGGCAACACGTTCTTGCAAGCTGCCAAACCATCGGTTCCCTTTCCTGTGTGGTTGAAAGAATTCACGGGACTTAGCGATTGGCCAGATAATGATCCGCCTTATATTCCACTTGACTTTATCAAGTTTGGAGACATTGAGTTTGCCGAAACGCGCCATCAAGGCGATTGCATAACTTCTGGTTTAGACAAGGTATGCTCATTCGACTGCTACAATTGTGTAGCATACGATGACGTTTATACCTGCCCTGTTTTATCTCAGACGTTTGACGATGGGCCCTCATTGGCAACAGCAATGTTATTAGAAAGCTTAAAAGTTCCATCCACGTTTTTCACTTTAGGAGTGAATGTCATTCGATTTCCTGAAATTTACTTGAAGGCGGTCAGCCAGGGTCATGTAATGGGCTCACACACTTGGTCACACAAGTTTCTTCCGTCATTAACGAACCAAGAAATAATCGCACAAATCGAGTGGTCCGTTTGGGCCATGAACGCCACAGCAGGTCATTTGCCAAAATGGTTCAGACCGCCTTATGGGGGTATTGACAATAGAATCCGAAGCATAGTTCGACAATTCGGAATGCAAAGTGTGTTATGGGACTTTGACACGAACGACTGGAGATTACTAGAAAACGATTCTGATGAAGACGAATACAAGATATACAGGGATTTATCTAAATTCAAGAACATGAATTATCAGCAAGGTTTAATATTGGAGCATGACGCAGTATTACGAACTGTAAAGGTTGGTGTGGAAATTAACGAGAATGTTCTTGGGGATATCCTTCAACTAACTGTTCCGCAGTGTATTGGAGGAGAAGATTACATTAAAATCTTTGATGTTCTGGTGTAATCTTTATCACAAAACCCCATATTCTTATCGGTTACACAAAGTTGGGACAGGGTGTTTTTACAAATTTCAGGAATTTTGAGGAAATTACCAGTGTACCTAATAGTTTACGGATATCTAAATATGCATATTGTATAATAACCTTTAAAGTTTGTAAATACATTGCTATCTTTTAATTTGCGCATTAAGATTGCTACTTGTGCGAAAAATGGCATGCACGTTTTTCAGCAAAATCTATCTGAGCCTCATTTCGGACCTTCGCCAGCATATCCTACAAATAAAACTAATTCCCTAACATTGATTACAACCAAAAGGCTACACTGACTCCCCTGTAGGTGTCGCATAAATAAATAATTAGGCGGAGGCAGAAATAGCAGAACCATTCAAAACTTCCGCAGCCTTTCCAATCTCAACTGTAACCCTTGACAGAGAAAGAGTTTGTTTAGCGTCAGAAATCAACGAGTCAGCCTTAGATTTGGTTGTAGAAGCAACCTCCGAAACATAACCTTGAGTGTGAGTCTTAATTGGCTGTATGTAGGCCTCATTAAGCTTGGTAAAAGACTTAGATGCAGTGTTCAAAGAAGCAGTAATGTTACCCTTCAAGTCCAAATTACTGTCTTTGGACAACTGCTTAACTTCGTCATTGTAGGTCGAAATGATGTCGTTGGAGATTTCAGTAGAAGTGCTTGAAACCTTGGACTTCAATCTAAGGAGTAACTCATTGATGATAATGAAAAACTTGTTAACTTCGTTAACAGATTCGTCAAACTTGTATTCAGCTTTAGGCAAGTACTTGTTGACAACAGAGTTGTACAAGTAGTCGTTGGTTGGCTTGACGTATTCACCGTCAACTTGCTTCAACTTTTCAACTGGAAACTTTAAAACCCACTTGTCAAACGTGTTGGTTAACACTTGCGATTCAATAAAGCTGTCTGCCTTAGACACATTATCATAAACACTAGGGTACACGGAAATGACTCTCTGGTTTACCAAGTTCCAGACTGGTGAGAAAACTTGTTTGTAGAATAAAGCAACAAATTGAAAGCTAATCAAGTAAGCGACAGCCTTTTCAACAAGGCTGTACGAATTGACGTGTGAAACAGTTTTGGAGGAGAAGGTCTTGGTCATAATGATGATGGATGTAAAATTTCGCTGTACTTCTTTCACTTTATATATTGTTTTAAATAAAGTTAGCAGCAATTATTTTTTAACACCTCTGCGTGGTTTTTTTTTCTTTTGCTTTTGTATCATGGCACAAACTTGAGAATTGTGTGGTACGCAAATTTTTGATAGTGGACATAATACACAGCAGTGATATGCAGGACAAGTAAGGGAGCACAGAAAATTTAAGATCAACTGGTTGTCAGTTAAAATTTGCATGTGATTTTTCCAAAGCCTTGGTTAATATCATCATAACTAGGCAGAAATAAGAGAATTTGAAGCATTCCAAGAAGGACTTTGAGTAACGTGAGAATCTTCTTGTATGTATGGCTCTTTTTTTGTTTTTCATTGAAGGCCACATTAGTGTAGTATTAATAGCATTACCCTTAGATTATCTATTGCATATAAAATCTAAAAAGGAAATAAGGAATCAGATGCAATAGACGCAGTGCAAAAAATGAGATCGGGAAGAGGGAGCTGATCGCTATTCTTTTGTTTGTCTAAGAATCGAATATTCTTGGTATCTTCACCGAGGTTCTGCTTTTCCGCATATTCAGAATTTTCACTCGACAGATTTTTTACTTGAACCCTCGGGTGAGTTGGATATGGCCAAGGCATTTCGTGCGTCTTAAACTTTTTTACATGGCGATGGAGAATTTGAAGATTACGTAGGGATTAATAAATGTAGATAGTTCGAAATATTTCGCGTGATTTGCATCTACAGGGCTTCTAAAACAAATGATGTAACTATACAGAGGTGGGACTAAATAAAGACTCAAAGGAGGGTTCATAACATTAGAAGATTCGCGAGATGCCAGGGCTTCAGTTATAGATAAGATTAAGGAGTGTATTGAATATCTACACATTCTCTGAATTGTGGAATCATGTATTGGGGCCTACAACTCTGAATTGTGGAATCATGTATTGGGGCCTACAAATCATGAGATAAAGATTACTGTTGCTTACATTCAGGAGCGTTTTCCTTCGGCTTGTCCTCATCTTCATCGTCATCATCTTCATCTTCACTGTCGAATTCGTCGCCTTCTTCAAATTCATCATTGAAACCGAAATCAACAGCTTCTCCAGTGAACCAATCAATAGCTCTTGGGATCAAACGGTCCTTGATTTCTTCACCCAATTGGTAGTCCAATTCCAATCTGGATTCCAATTCCTCATCTTCATCTTCCTCGTCCTCGTCTTGTTCTTCATCTTCTTCCTCGTCATCTTCTTCAACCTTCTTAGGAGGCTTTGGTGGGTCGAAGAAATTGAAGAAAGACTCGGTTGGGGTCAACTTTTCAATGGTTCTGGTTTGCTTGGTGGTCTTGTTTCTTTGCTTTCTTCTTTCAATGTTCATGGTAACATTGGTTTCCTTGGAAGTCCAGTTGATTTCACTTCCTTCAGCGTGGTCGTACACAAAATCACCAGAGTATCCCAATTCCGCTTGGTAGTGGTATGTCTTGTTCAATATACGGTTGCTAAAGAACTCATTCTCCTTGAATTCGAAGATCAAAACAAAGCCGGGGGTTTCCAAGTATTCCATTCTGATATCAACCAAGAATTCTAACACTTCGGAATCCCTTTCGGTGATTGTTTGAGAAACAGTGGTTAAGTTTTCCAAGGCAGTCAACCAGAAACCTGGAACACCCGTGGTTTCTTCTTCTTCTGCTTCTTCTGCTTCTTCCTCTTCTTCCTCTTCTTCTTCTTCTTCTTCTTCATCCTCATCTAAAGCCTTACCTTCTTCGATCTCTTCAGCAGTTGGCTCGGCTTCACCATTGATGATCTGTTTTCTTTTAGAATACAACGGCTCGTACAATTTGAAATACTTCTTTTCCAAGTTCAACAACTCCTTTTGAAAGTCCGCCTCCAATTTCATTTGTTGTTGTTGGATGGATTTCAAACCAAACACTCTCTGTTTGACCTTCTTTGGTAAACCCTCGATGTATCCGCTTTGTTGGCCCACAAGAGTACCCAACTTACCTTGAATCATGGAAAGCAAGGCTGGATTGTTAGCCAACTGATTGTTGACACCTTCGTCTTCCTCCTCGTTAATAGTAGAAACAGTAGGTGGTTGTGATCTCAAATAACTATTGGTCACTGAGGATGGGGTGTTTTGCGGCGTTGGGGCCTTGGAAATATCCCCATTCTTACTTCTAATAGGTTCCGACATCGTGATTAATTTTTATTTTCGATGGATTTTTTACGTGTGGGTTTCTGTTTGAGGAAAAATCAGCAGTGATGCCTACACTTAAATTCTAGACTCTAGTAAAACAGTTCTCGTAGATGGTTTGAGTGGGCCGCCCATAAGGCGGTCTCATCAAAGCGCAATGCAAAGTAGAATCAACTGGTGACGAGGTGTTGCAAAACTACACAGAAAATAATGTGTATGTTTCCAAATTAGAATGCAGAAAATCAACACTAGAAGAAGCG
Organism: Kodamaea fungicola; assembly: GCA_030560575.1. Taxonomy (NCBI): domain Eukaryota; kingdom Fungi; phylum Ascomycota; class Pichiomycetes; order Serinales; family Debaryomycetaceae; genus Kodamaea; species Kodamaea fungicola. Next base: position 159,118 of record JAKTTX010000022.1, on the reverse strand, counting down.
TATAAGTATGCTACTTGTTAAGGGATAAAGGGATGCACTACAAAACTGGATCAGATCATCGGCAAAAGAAAATTTTAAGCACAAAGCTTCAGATGAAGCATAATATTTTTATGTGTTTGTGTTCCATCTCTTGTTATTCTACAGAAAATTCCAATGTAACTGTATATAAAAGCAAAATGTGGGCTATTGTGATGTGTTTTTCTTGATCCATTGTTCTCAAGCATCTTGGCTGGATATATCATCGTACTTGCCATCTAAATAAAGCTCGATATCACCTAATCTCTTTTCCCATTCTTCAACTTGGCTCAACTTTGCCTTAATATCTTCGATTTCATTATCAATACTCTTCAAGTTTTCTTCCCTTGTTAAGTCAGTAACCTTCCAACTGCCGCCCTCTTCAATCTCCAATATCACATCATGGTACTTCATCAATAATGGTCTGTGGGATAAAGTGATGAAGGTGATTTTCTTGCTGCGCAACATTTCGAATAAATAATCTTCAACATCAGTTGAAACAGCATTGGTACTCTCATCCAAAACAACCAACTTAGGTTTCTTGAATAAAACTCTAGCCAAACTTATTCTTTGTTTTTCGCCACCACTGAAAACATCCTTCCAGTCCTTAACAATGTTGAAGTTGCCTTCTCTCTTTAAAAGATACTCCAACTTAACTTCTCTCAAAATGTGATACAAGTAGTCGTCATTGTATCCCATTTCAATCATGTCACTGTATGTATGAGGATAGATGATTTGATCTCTTAAGTTACCATGAGGGAAATAAGTTCTTTGAGGCAAGAACAAAATATCCTCATCGTTAGGCTTAGATAACAAACCACTGTACAATGGCCACAACCCAGCCATGATACGTGCAATCGAAGTCTTCCCGCTTCCGTTGTGACCCAAAATCAACATGTTCTTGTTATGGTCAATCTTGAGGTCAATGTAATTAATCAATGGAGGGTTTTCTGATCCTTCATTGCTTGGAATAATTACCGGAAAGTGCTCGAATCGAACTCCCAAATCGTAGTTGTTCTGAATAGTACCATTGATATCTTTAATGCCAAGCTTGGATCCAAAGTCGTATCTTGGCGAGTGTACCTTGTGGATTTGAGTCAACAAACTAAACACTCTATCGGTGTAACCGGTCAATTCAGAAATATCCTTGATAGAGTACATCAATCTAGAACCAGCATCAGCAAGATTCAACATCAATCTTTTGTTGATGATAAACTGTCTCATGTTTTGTCTTTCATTGACAGCCGTAGATGCTTGTGCACCTTGCGCAGGCCAAATCTCATCCAAGAACACAGGCAATCCCGCAAAAAAGTATCCCCATGCTGACCATGTATATTTCAATACGTAATCCTCCAACACAGAGTAGAAAAACGTAATGTTAATTTCCTTGTCAATATGCAGCATCAATTGCTTGAAACTATCATGCAATTTGCTCTTTTCAATCAAAGACCCCTTGTAGAACCCAATTTCTTCAGCATTGGTCATCAAGTTCAAGTGCATGTTAAAGTACAGTCCTTCCAAATGCGTTTTTCTTGCAGATAACTTTCCAAACTTTGGAGTAGCCCTCTTCAACAAGGCAGCAGTAACAAAATAGTTTGCAAAAATACCAATGATAGCACCAGTTCCCAAGTTGTCTCTTAAATACACCGAAAAGAAAATCAAGTCAATAAATGGTTTACCCATACTTGAAAACAAATCACAGATGCTATCACAAAACTTTGTGATATCAGTGGTGATGTATTGGTTGATGTTTTCAATTTCGTTGTTATTAAGATGTATTTTATAGTAAGCCATCACCTTATCCAAGTACATGTCATGGATATATCTAGTCAAGTTTGTTCTGAAACTCAAAGATAATCTCTCAGTCAAGTACTTGATAGCAGCATTAGTGTACGAAGCAGGGAAAGCAATCAAAATCCAATAGATCAAATCACGCGCAAACTTCTTGCCGTTGGCACTGATCAAGTTTTTAACGAGCTGACCATCCAACTTTGCCACCACCAAAGAAAGCCATGTTCTCAAAATAAGCAAGCAGCACTGTGAAAGCACAAGATACGTGTTTTTGGAACGTAACTTTGGAATCAAAATACGCCAGATGATGGTGAGTTGGCCCAAAAACTTGGATTGGAACAAAATCCCCTTTTGCTGAGCTTTGATCCGTTGGTCTACAATAAAGTTCTTGTACAAGTATTTGTCAGCCGCATACTTGTCCAAGTCCGGCTTGGGGATGATGATCCGAGTATACGAGTCTTTACCCTTTGGAATAAGGATTTCTCTCGAGCTGTTCTTGAGAATGCTAGATGACTGCCTGATGAGGTTGGGTCTTTGGAGCCTCCTATTAGTCGCATACTCTTGGTACTTGGATAGAAGACTACGTAACGTAAACCACACGCCTAGCCCCGTGGTTGAGATTAACGTCGTGAGGAATAATATCACCGGTCTGGACTTGTAGTTTATCTTCACGTTGTTGGTCACGTACGCATCCCTCAACAACAGTATGATATTCTCGATATCCTGTCTGGAGTACCCAGTTACCTTTGATAAATTAACCATATCAACGGCAGTGGTATCCCTCTCTACTGACTATTTATCTCTCAGTCAACCAATAATAGTCACTGTCCAAAAGAAAAAATTTTTGAGGGGAATCTGGGATATTACACAATTATTTGCGGAGTTAAATTATCTGAACTTTGAGAGAACTTCAGATTAACAATAAAATGGTCAGATAAACCTTTAACAATGCTTTTCTTATTATGTTAGAATAGTTAATCCTAGTATCGGTAGTAGTAGCGTCTCCTAGTTATACTCGGTGAAAAGGTATTAGCGGAAGATCACGTAAGGTGTGTATTTGGAATTTGTATATAAAAAACCGAAGAGATGTGGAAAACCTGAATCTATCTGAAAGCTTTCGGTAGTTCAGGATCAGAGTCAATGAATCTACCGTTCTATCGAGCGTAGGTCGTCGCGGAAATGGAGAAATAAGTCTATTCAAAATTGTAGAACTAACACATTTCAACACAAACACGGCTTTCTATAAGATGTCTTCAGTGATTAAACCTCTTTTTTTTTCTCAGAATCAGAAAAGTCCCAGTGGCCGAGTGGTTAAGGCGACGCCCTGCTATCAGCTTCGGCTTGCGGTTTAGGCGTTGTGCTATGCATGCGCAGGTTCGAATCCTGTCTGTGACGATATTTTTCCCCACTATTTTTAACTTTCTACTTTCTCCATTTTTCGTTCTTAATTCTGTTTCATCTTTCATATTGATCTCCTTCTTTATTTCCTTCTCCATTCTTTTCCATAATTGATCTCTTTTTTGCCACCAACTCTTCATACATAATTATCTAGATCTTGGAAAAAATCAACATAATGAAAATCCATGAAGCAGAACTAATTGTGAAAGATTATACCAGAGAACTTAGCAGAATTCTTAGCCTAATAAGTGGCACCTGTATAGTTGATCAGGTGCGGTATAATGAAATCCTTAACCAAGACAACCCATTATATATGATCAGCAACAACAGAAGATACGTAGATATAATGGTGTTAAGGCAAGAGTATTTGACGTTGTTAAGGAAACGCTCTGATTTACGTGCTAAAATAGATATATCACGGGCACAAGTAGTCCATAAATTTGGCAATGATAAGACCCCAAAATCCATGGCTGAAGTCAATCGTCATGAAAGACAACTCCGCACTTTGTCTGCATTACGTACAGCAATGATTAATGCTAGTAATAGACCTAAAAATATGAAACTGAAAGACGAGGTTTCTTTTGTTCCTACAAACTCACTAGCTACTTTAAAGAAAAGTTCAAACGTATTTTCGAAGGAGTTGAGGTTGTTACGAATTGCAAAGAGTGCAGCTATTCTTCGAATAGATGTTAATGAAGAAAACGAGTTAAATGAGAAAGAAATGGAAAGTGACAAAGATAAATTATAGAAAATCGGACAAACAATCAAATTAATCAATTTCATATTTACAAATCATATTCTCAAATTGACAAATTGACTTACAATTCACAAACCTTATTAACTACATTTTTACACTTTGCAGCAAGATCAAAGCATATATAATGAATATCATTAATTACATAAGATTGTTCGCATCGTAGCATGGGCTCATCCCAGGACCCTCCAAACCCCTCGCGGAACGATTCGGTGAATTGATTGAAAAAAAAAATTGAGTCACCAAACATAGACTCAAGATGGATCCAACAAATGACCCTAACTTCACGCCACCATCATTGAACAAGGAGATTGAGCCGACGGCTCCTTCGTCACAAATTCCTCTGAACGTACCAATCCAACCATACGTTATAGCGGATATGGGAGATCCGGTGGATGCCCCTTCACCCCACCCGTCCGTTCACTCGGGAAAGCTTCACAATCGCTCGGTAGACGACTTGCATTCGAAGATCCCACGCATTCGTACCGATTTGGTGTCCACATCGGACGATGAAAAGCCGGTGGAGGATATTCTTCCACCTTCAGTTAAAGTCACATCGTCGCAAATCGCCGATTTGGAAGAAGTCCCCCACGGGATCCAAAGACAAGCCAAAACACTAGACAAGTATAACTTCCCAACCCATAGGTTGGCCACTACAATGCTGGATGACTCAAAGCACCCATTGGTAATTGTGGCTTGTGGTTCCTTTTCTCCAATCACCTATTTGCATTTGCGAATGTTTGAAATGGCTTTGGATGCCATTTCTGAACAAACAAGGTTCGAGGTGATTGGAGGATATTATTCACCTGTGTCATCTAATTATAAGAAACAGGGACTTGCAGAAGCACATCATAGAGTGAGAATGTGTGAATTGGCGTGTGAACGTACCTCGTCCTGGTTGATGGTAGATGCTTGGGAATCCTTGCAGCCTAAATATACAAGAACCGCATTGGTCTTGGACCATTTCAACGAAGAAATCAACATAAAGAGAGGTGGTATCATGACCAAGTCTGGTGAAAAACGTGGCGTCAAAATCATGCTTTTGGCTGGAGGCGATTTGATTGAGTCCATGGGAGAACCGGATGTTTGGGATACCCAAGATTTACATCATATCTTGGGAAAATATGGTTGTCTTATAGTTGAAAGAACTGGTTCTGACGTTAGAAGTTTCTTATTGAGCCATGATATAATGTACGAACACAGACGAAATGTTTTGGTCATAAAGCAATTGATCTATAACGATATTTCTTCAACAAAAATTAGACTTTTCATTAGAAGAGGAATGTCTGTTCAATATTTGCTTCCGAATTCGGTGATTCGGTATATTCAACAAAATAATTTGTATTATGATTCTGAACCTGTTAAGGGGGTTATGAGTGACAAAGCTGATTAAACTCTACGAACTAACTGAATCAGTAATTTCTGGATATCTTCAGTTACTGTCTGTATATTTATTGTATTCTTTGGCATTCTTTATCTACTATGGCATTTGTTTTACAGTATTCTAATTCTTTCGTCATCTTCACAAGTGTCCTTGTAGTGCACATATCTTGTAATCTGATCGTTTGTTTTTCTGATGGACAGTTATTCTCATGATTTATTTGTTCAATGATTTATTGAAATGATTTATTCAATGGTTTATTGATTTATTCATGAGTCATTCTCATACTCAATGATTTACCACATGATTCATTCTCGTAGTCTACATATATGGTACATCCTAAAAATGTTATTCTATTTCCTTTTCCTTTCCCTTATTATCAAATCCTTATTATCATCCGTCAGTTCCAACCTTAATCCGTTTTCATTTGCTAAATGTAACAAACAAATAAAACAAAAACTAGTAGAAAGCTCTTGTTTTTCAGAACTTGTATACTTGTTAGTCAAATCAGATACAATTTGACTAAAACTAAGTTCATTATCATTTATCTTTAACAAATCCCAAATGTTTGATTTCAATAACTTCACATCCACCCGTTTTGCAACCTTTGAAAAGTTGATACTGTCAATATTTTGGTTGGCTGCAAGCATGTATTCCCTTGTAAGAGCTTCCGACTGCGTCATTGGAATATCACTATCCGAGAAAAAACTGAGTGCTTCATGGAAACTTTCGAAGGAGTCATTCTCGAAGGCTGCCTCCTCGTATTTCTTGGACCAATAATTCTCATCCGCCTTCTCGTACTTGAACTTCTTCAATGAAGCTTCTTTGGTAAAAAGACTAGTAAGCCGCCTGGTTGTGAACATTTCTTCGTCCGTTATCATGTTCGATGCTTCATTTTCTCCATTTATAATTGTGCTTGGTAAGTTCGGTAACGTTTTGGCATTGGAGAATATAGTCGTTTCGTAATCATCATCGTCCTCTTCAAAAAAGTTGATGATCAATTCATCCTTTTTTAGCCTAATCTTCGACTTTGGCTTTTCAATCAGATAGTTGGTCAAATTCTTGAGCTTCCAGTACATTGGTTTGGTATAAACATCCTTCAATGCCTTATCAAAGTACACAATCAACTCGTTGTCTGATATTCCAGTTTCTATTGGTTGATAATCGTCCATTTTTATATCGTCTTCCATCTCAAAATCCATACTGTCTCGTAGACTACCTTCCTGCTGGATCACATCCAATACTTTACCATCGTTTTTAATAGCTTCAACCAATTGTCCTCCAGAAGGACAGATTAAGAGGTCCTCCAACTCTCCTCCCTCGTACAAGATCTGCTCCAAAAGTCCCCAGTCTTCAGCTTGGATGTTATCTGATGTAGTCCTGGAAGCATCATCGTATTCGTCAGTATCAAAAACAATTCTTCCTTTGCCATCTATCGATAAAGTGTTTAAAAGTAAGCTCTTGGCGCCACCTTCATCAAAATCAGCCAATGCTTTCTTAAACACAGGATCTATGTTCAATTCAGATTCAATCTTACTAGCCTTGATAGAATTGAACTGTACTAATGTATCTAACTTTACATTCTTTCTCAGTTTCCGTGCTACGCCTTCTTCTTCTGCTTCTTCTTCTCCTTCCTCGGCCATCCTCTCTTCTCGGCCACTCGATAATCCAGTCAACAAACTACTCGTTTCTTTCGCTGCCGAATCTACTCTAGAAGAGTAAATCTTTATACATCCATCCAATGTGGCAGATGCCTTTTGAAAATTAATGCTACTTCCATCTCGAAGGTATGACAAATCGTTGAAATAATCAATTAGTGAAAAATCCCATGAGTTCTTTGCATTGATCTTGTTATCTGTGGCCAACCGAATCAACATTTCAAAGTCTGCGGTTTCCCCTGATCTCAGTGGTTTCCGACTACCGGGTGCCTGATTAGTTCGCACCTTGGCCACTTCTCTATAATCCAGAATATCCCCATAATTGGGTCCTTCTCGTTGGTTTTCATCCGAGGGTTGGTTGTTTCTATTATCCTTCAGACTTTGTTCATTCCTACTTTTTTTCTTTTCCCTGAAGCCCATACCACAAGGTCTATGGATAATTTATAGTTCGGGGATTATAATCTCTTCGCAATTTTTTTTGATGAGATCAAATGATAATGCCGGGATGTTTTAAGTTGTACCGCATTAACAACAAACAAGGAACGATTGCTTTTACGAGGTTCCTAAAATTTTCATTTATGTATTTGCAAGTTTCTTAAAAATTACTTGTATTAAACTATTACCATTCTTGGGCCTTAAGTCCATATGCAGACTTCTTAGCACCCTTAATTGGCTTCACCAATTTAGAACCACCTTCTAAGAAAGAAAACTTTTCTCTTCTTTGAGCTTCATACTTTTGAATGAATTCTTCCTTTTGTAAAGTTAATCCAATGTCATCAAAACCATTCACCAAGCAGTACTTTCTGAACTCTTCAATGTCAAACTTGTCGACTAAAACTTCGCCAGTTTCACCGTGTCTAATCTGTTGGGTTGGTAAATCAACAGTCAATTTATGACCAGCAGTAACCACCGGGTATAACTTTTCCAAGATGGTCTCCTTAGGAATTCTAACAGGCAATAAACCGTTCTTGAATGAGTTGTTGTAGAAAATATCACCAAAAGATGGAGCAATCATACACTTGATACCGAAATCCTTCAATGCCCATGGAGCATGTTCTCTAGAAGAACCACATCCAAAGTTATCACCAGTGACTAAAAGAATCTCGGCTTCACGACATGGACCAACATTGAGAATAAAGTCAGTTTCAACATCTTTTCCAGTGCTTGGGTCCTTTGTGAATCTTGCTTCGTAAAATAAACCATCCTTCAATCCAGTACGCTTGATGGTCTTCAAGAATTGCTTTGGAATGATAGCATCAGTATCAACGTTGGCCTTATCCAAAGGAGCAGTGATACCAGTGAGAATACCAAACTTGGCCATACCAGTTGGTGCGTCGGTTGCTTGGGTGCTTGGGGCAGAAGCTGGTTGGGCCTTGGTGGTAGGGGTGGCCTCAAGAGGTTTCTTTTCTTCAGCATACACAGCATCTTGTAAAGACTTGTCTTCTTCAGTCTCAAGTGAAATACTAGCTTCATCATTAGTGTTGAAGTCAAAATCACGAATATCAGTAAAGTGACCCTTAATGGCAGCCGCTGCTGCCATTGCTGGGGACATCAAATGTGTTCTTGACAACGCACCTTGACGACCTTCAAAGTTTCTGTTGGAAGTGGATGCACATCTTTCTTCTGGGTCCAAGATATCTGGGTTCATACCAAGACACATGGAACAACCAGCTTCTCTCCAAGAAAATCCGGCAGCTTCAAAGATCTTATCCAAGCCTTCCTTTTCAGCTTGCTCCTTGACTAAACCAGAACCTGGAACAACGAGCACCAACTTGACATTGTCAGCTTTCTTGTGACCCTTTGCAACCTTGGCTGCAGCTCTTAAATCTTCAATACGAGCGTTCGTACATGAACCAATGAATGCCTTGTCAATCTTAATTTGGTTCAATGGGGTATTTGGAGTTAATCCAATATACTTCAAGGATCTTTCCATGGATGCCTTCTTCAATGGATCGGTCACCTTGCTTGGGTCTGGAACACTTGCTGTGATTGGTAAAGCATCTTCTGGAGATGTACCCCAAGTAATGGTTGGGACAATGTCAGAAGCAGCAATCTTGATATCGTAGTCAAAATGTGCCCCTTCGTCAGAGTGTAAAGTCTTCCAGTAGTTAACAGCTTTGGTCCATTCGTCTCCCTTTGGAGCTAATGGTCTACCCTCAATATACTGGAAAGTAGTGTCATCTGGCTTGATCATACCAGCACGGGCACCAGCCTCGATTGCCATGTTACAGATACTCATTCTGGCTTCCATAGATAAGTTTTCAATGGCCTTACCAGCAAATTCAATGACACAACCAGTACCACCAGCAGTACCAATCACACCAATAACATGCAAAATTAAATCCTTAGAGGTGATACCTGGACTCAAGTCCCCATCAATGAAAATCCTCATATTCTTAGATCTGGCCTGAATAATAGTTTGTGTAGCTAAAACGTGTTCGACTTCAGAGGTACCAATACCAAACGCAAGTGCACCAAAGGCACCGTGTGTGGAGGTATGGGAATCACCACAGACAACTGTAGTACCTGGAAGCGTGAACCCTTGTTCAGGACCCACAATGTGCACAATACCTTGTCTATCGTCATCCATGCCAAAGTAGGTGACATCGAAATCTTTCACGTTTTGTTCCAATGTCATCACTTGTAATCTCGAGTCATCTTGTTCAATAAAAGTCTCGGAGTTCTTGAAGTTGACACGCGAAGTGGTTGGAATATTATGGTCAACAGTAGCCAAAGTACAGTCAGTTCTTCTGACTTTTCTACCGGCGTTCTTTAATCCCTCGAATGCTTGTGGGGACGTCACTTCATGAACCAAGTGTCTATCTATGTATAATAAATACGTTCCCGATTCGTCTTGGTGGACAATCTTATCGTCAAAGACTTTGTCGTATAATGTTCTTGGTTTGCTCATGTTTCTTGTTGAAAATGAATTCGAGAATTTCCAACTCTTATATAAGAAATTTCACCGGGGTATTTTTTTCCTACAGAAAATAGTCACGCCGATTCCGCTTGAGGTGCCCCGCCGATTCCGGCCGCAGCCCCATGTTTGTATTTATTCACTCCGGTCTTTCATATTTGGCCACAAACTAATTACGTCTGACGTATCTTTTACCTAATTTATAAACATTCACATTCTTCGGCATTATTCTAGCACAAACTCCTCCCAATGTCAGCCAATAAAATCAACCCAATTCATAATATCTCGCCTAAATCGGAGACGGAAAAAATCGTTTACAATTGCATACAGTACAAGCCAATGCAAAAAACAGTTGCGTTTAAACCCATGCCGGGAGTCGAACCCGGAATCTTTTGATTAGAAGTCAAACGCGTTAACCATTACGCTACACAGGCTGTGTTCTTACTCCAAAAATCGCCCTTTCTTCACATAGATTTATCCATGTCACGTGATATTCCCGCTGATGTCTCTTGTCATATGCATTGTCTCCATCGTTGACCTACAGGCTTATCTGTTGCTAACATTGGTATCTTAACAAAATTTCCAGTAGTTCAAGACACTGTATCTAATCTTAACCGCTGCGTTGGGCCATTGAAAAATAGTCAAGATTGGGTTCTGTTAGATCTACAATAATGGTTACTCAAATTTCCCATTACTTCGTCGATCTACGATTAACATTTTCGATTGATTCATTGACTCTGATTCTGAATTGACACAATACCAATAGTATTTATATAAGTCCAGATCTGCCACGTTAGTTAATCTTTTTAGTTTTGTATACAAATTCCAATACATCTTACGTTATAAGACCTTCCGCTAATAGATCTCCACCCATGACAACTAGAAGAAACTACTATTACCCATGCCAGGATCAACTATATCTAACAAGTTCACACTAATCATTACAATACATAGTAATTTAATTTTATGAATAAGATTTATATGTCGGAGCATATTGAACTTTTTTTTTTTTGGCTGCAAATTTCAAAAAATTAACCAATCTCAAAAACTTAACTTAACCAACCTATTCAACATTCAAACAGATGTAAATGTAAAAAGATGGACGAGTCAGGAATCGAACCCGAGACCTTACCCATGCTAAGGGTACGCGCTACCAACTACGCCACACGCCCAATTATTGATTTAAGCTGTATAGTTGGTTCAATGAGGTACTGTAGAATACAGACAAGGGTAATACTCAATTGTATTGAGATATAACCACGGGATAAGACCTACCAGTGAATGGTGGCCGGTACCTCGGTATATTTATATATAAGTTAATAAAGAAGAATTTCCTATAAAGAGGATATACTCAGGAACAATTTACTAAGTAACTCTTATGAGGAATGATAACCTAAACAACTTTAGGTTGTTTGTGTCCTTCCTAAGTCAAGTAATCCTTTTTTATGTTCTATGAGCTGACGCTCATATCACACAGACCCTCCCAGGCCACGTGAAAGCACACGTGTATAATACCACCTGATGAGGCAACAAAATAGGTTGTCTAACCCAGTTATACAAAAAATTCGATAGACTTTACAGGAAAGTGTAAAGTAGTAGAGTATTCTTAAACTTCCCATTTTTATAGAACCATTTCATTCATTTTAAACTATGAAACAGCATAATTGAGGTTAACTGTTACTTTGATACGATATGCTATCTAAATGTGGAATGAAATTCATTCAGAAGTTCTGTAGTATGTGTTCGTACTTCATAATTATTATGTGTGGCTTTGTTAATTTTTTTCTAGTATTGTTCATACCTAGTGACTTCAATATCTTCATACTAATCTTCATAATAATAGAAAATATGGTATTCATTAATGTGAATAGTAATATATTCACTTAGAAATCTATAAAGTTTTTAGTTGACAGAAAATGAAACTTCTCTATTAAACCAGTACATTATATTATATTACTGACCAGTACTATAGCATGATATAGATAAACCACAGCTTCCACTTTCTGTCAAAAAAAAAATAGCTATAATTTTAAAAATGCATGTATGCTAAACATTTTTATTTATAAAAGGCCAATTTTGCAGCAGTGAAACTTACATTTAACAACTTATTTTACAAAGACATGAAACAATTTGCTTCTGAAGTTGATTACAACTCTTACAATTTCTACAAGTTCCCTATCACCAAGGCTAGTCCATTGGGGAGTTTAGGGCCTCAAGTTGATGGTCCTCATGGTTTTAAGGAAATCTATGCTATCTTCGCTCCAATTGAGAGAATTGAAGAAGAACAGATCAGCAGAGAAAATGAGAATCATTTGACCGATAGTAACAAGTCAAACAAACCAATTCATGACAACTGGAACCGACTTTACCATAGAGTGTACCCAACAAATTCAAATGAACCACCAAAAAACACCTACATCCTCATTGGATACAAGGTAATAACCAACAGGAAATCAGATATGGATACATATACATGTTGCAGAATGCTTGAGAACTTTCTTTGCCAAAATCCAATATGCAACCCAATTTTGCCATATCAATATCAAGCTCACGACCCAAAAACGCACCAAAAGATCCAAATTGAAGACTTAAAGAATTTGGTAGGCACAATTGATGACATCAAAAAACTTATCCAGACCTACATTGATCAACAAAACAAAAGTATACGAGCAATAGAGGAAATCCAAAAAGATGCATCGAAGAAACTGGGAATATATTCCATCAAAAGAGAGATCAAGAAAATATTCAAATCAATCAAGAACAAATATAACAAGGTCAGATCAACGGCTTCTCAGAAAGTTAAAAAAGCTTTTGGATCTACAAAGATCTATAACCAAGAGTTACTGGTAGACATTCAAAGCATTGATGTCCTGATTTGTTTAGATCATCCTAAAGATATGACCAAACAAAGTTATGTCGAATCTGAACCTAGTTCAGAAGATTCCAAGAACTTGATTGACACTTACGTGGATGATGCGTTGCAAAATTTCTTAGCCATTTTAGGAATTGAGTATGATTCTGCTACATTTGATTCGGATCTTTATCAGACATACTTGAGAGACCCTCAAGCATTTGAAATAGAGATTCTTTTACGCCCATTACATTCAGACAGCGACAATGATGATGAAACCCCTCAATTAGACCTGGATATGTTTTATAACTTCTTAAACATCTTGGGTATTGAATACGATGCTGATACTTTTGATAATGAACTCTACCAAGAATATTTGAGAGATCCAGAAACTTTCGAGTTGGAACACCTCTTATGCCCATTTGGGGATGATTTTGAAGATGCTGAACCACCTAACCCAGCTAATAAAACTACACATGGGGTAGAACCGGAGAAGTTACAAGACTTCTTATCACGTTTTGGATTGAGATATCAAGAACCTTTTGATAATAGTCTCTATGATCAGTATCAAGAATACATGTTAGATGCTAAATTTGGTATGTCTAAACAAGTCCAAAATCATCACGATGATAATACAAGCTTGGGAACTATGGAATATGCTCTGTATACGTCTGAGGATGACCGTATCATGCAAAATCTCGGAGAACACAAAGAAACTATGAACCATTCAGAACATGTCATCAGTCCAGGGTTTTATCTTTGTAGCAATGACATGAACTACACTGAAGAACACATCCCCAATTATCCTCAGCATGATGAACTGAGCTCTATTTACACGGAATCGAACATTAGTAATTATCCAGAATATAATCTGAACGGTTTCAAAGGGTTTTTGGATATTGTTAAAATAGATTACCGGGCAGAAACATTTGCGGACCATCACCTATACATGAAATTTATTGAAAACCCTTGTCAATTCTACTTGAAATGGTTAGTTTCACCTCAACCACTTCTCACGATCCAAGAGTGACTTTATGTTTACACATGTTTCTAAGAAAAGTGTATCATTTTGTTGATTAAGCTTGGTTACCGATGCGATTTTCGCTTCTTAATCGAAAAGTGTTCGGTTTGGAAATTTTTGTGTATGATTTACTATTATCAGTAGTGATACGCTTACGGGGTTCGTTACCATGAAATTGGAAAGCAATCTATATATTTAATCAAATGGTTATTATGTGTTCAATGTGTATTTAGTAAAGATGTAGTTCATAGTCTTTCTATTGAGTTTGAGAAGGTTTTCAACTTAATACACCTATGGCACTCTTCCAAATGTAAAATTTGCTTATAACTAATGAGGAATTCCCGTAAATATCAATGAAGATGACTAGTTCATATAATTGTGTTGTACTAATTCCAAGTGTCCTGATGCTTAACCATATTTTGAGTTGCAAAAAAAAGAAATCTAGAGAAGAGCAATTGAAGATGAGGGAAAAGTAATATAAACAATTATTGTTGTTAAGAATTGATTTAATCATGCTTTCTTTGTATTACAGAACTATTTACAAATGGAAAAGATTGAAAGTATCCACGAATGCAGAGGAAGTTAGTAATTACAAGATATAGTAATTCTGAGAAAACCACTCCAAAAATGAGAAGTGATGTAATCTTTGATAAAAAACATACTGATTCGTTATAAAAATAATAACCTAATAGCAAAAAAGAACCCATGCCGGGAGTCGAACCCGGAATCTTTTGATTAGAAGTCAAACGCGTTAACCATTACGCTACACAGGCTTAGAATTGACATAAAAATTGGGTGGGTAAACATGTAAAGAAAGAGTACTGTGTAATAAGACTGGATGGGCTATTAAAGAATATTTACTACTTAGAATACTAACAAATTTCTAATAATTGTAGCTTAATACGTAAAGATGACTAATGTGACATATCTCAAGAAGTGACCTATTTAAGGCATTTGCATCACGTGTAAAAATCATCATCAAATGTTACCAGCCGGAGGACGGAAGTCTAAGATTAGACCCCCAAGAAAGTCTTTGATATCTAGTGGTTCAGGCAATGGGGAAGATGGAGCTTTTGATTATGACAAGTCATGGGAAACATTATCAGATGCGATTAGACAGATACACAATAAGAACCTTTCCAACTTATCATATGAACAGTTATACAGAAAGGCATACATGCTAGTCTTGAGCAAGTATGGGGCCAAGCTATATGATGATGTTTCCAAATTAATAACCAAGCACTTAATAAAGAAGCGGGATCAGTTGTTGTCTATCACCGATGGGCAGGAAGATTTTATGAAGCGAGTACTTGGTGAGTGGAATGAGCATTTACAAGCGATGAAGTTCATCAGTGACGTGTTAATGTATCTCAACCGTGTTTATGTTAAAGAGAATAAGAAGCTTTTCATCTACGATCTAGGTATCCAACTTTTTAAAGATAACATCGTAAAGTGTGAAGAGTTGGGAGACAAGATCATTGACGTGATTAGTTTGGAGATCACAAAGAGTAGAAAGGGACAAGCTATAACCTCCGGAATGTACATAACTAAGTTGATTAGTATGATGGAGTTGTTGATTGAGGGAACAGCAAGTGATTATCAGTATGGGGATAACTTTTATCAGAATAACTTTGAACCTAAGTTCATAGAGACATCAGAAAGATTTTTCACTGAATTAGCGTCTACTTATTTTAAAGAAGGCACTGAATACTTGAACAATACACTGAAGTTTATTAAGGAAGAAGAAAATAGGATACACTTCTATTTACCGCAATCAACTCACCAGAAAATGACTGATTTGATGAATAATATCATGGTTAAAGACAGAATCACTTCTATTATAACTCTTCCATACGAAAAACAAGGACTTTCGTATTTCGTGCTGACTATCACTCAAAACATATTCAACGAATCCGAAGAGAAACATAAGGTTGAAGAATTAAAGCTTATGTACGAATTGGTGAAGAGAGTCGACAGCGAGCTTGTTATTTTGAGGGTCCATTTGAAAGAATGTATCAAGTCCGATGGGAATAAAATACAAGAGTTTGTCAAGGAAAGCTTGTCAAAGGAGAGCACGAAGAAGGTGTCGTTTAATTCCAGTGCATTTGCAATTAAATGGATAGATACTATTATCAATTATCGTGAGCAGTTGTTGTATATTTGGAGAGAATCATTTGAATCTAACCCAGTTGTGGAACAGAGTATTTTCCACGCATTGATGGAGTTCATTAATTTGTACACATCAAGAAAAGGAGTCAAGGATGGAAGTATCAACGCCCCAGAAGTGCTTTCTGTTTACATGGATTATCACATTAAAAACAAGTCTAGTGAGCATGATTTTATTTCTCAATCTATCAAGTTCTTAAGGTTGGTTAAAGATAAAGACGCTTTTGAAGCCAACTATGCAAACCATTTTGCAAAGAGATTCTTGAACTCTAAAGGGAATAGTGATGATCTAGAGGAAATAATCATATCGAAATTGGGAGAAGAAATGGGTGCATCTTCATTGGATAAAGTTATCAAGATGAACAAGGATATTAAGCTGTCAAGAGATATGACAGTGGAATGGAAGAAGTCCAACCAAGGAAAAATTGAAATGGATTTAAAGATTTGCAATGTTGCAGATTGGCCAAAATCAATGACTAAAGATTATAAATCCTTTTCCGAGGAGGACTCTCGTTTAATATGGTCAAGAGAATTAAGAACTACAATTAAATCATTCGAAGAGTACTGGTACTCTGGCAAGAAGAACCATAATAAGTCCTTGCACTGGAGTCCCAAATTTGGTTCGATGGATTTCAGAATCACATACCCAACCCGTACTTATGAAATAAACATGCCAACATATGCTGGTTTGATAATGATGTTATTCATGCCACAATCAACCGATGCAGTTCTGGCCTTTGACGAAAAGAAGGAGTTGTCGTTTCTTGAAATCAAAGAGTTAACAGGAATACCAGATAGTGATTTAAGAAGACATTTACAATCAATAGCTGTTGCACCAAGACTGAGGCTCTTGATTAAGGTTCCTATGACCAAAGAAGTTCTTGATAGTGACATTTTCAAGTTAAATGAGAAATTCAAGTCTCCTTCCGTCAAGGTTAAGGTGTTGACAGTATCTGCATCATCTAAGGTGGCGACCACCAAAACCGAAGAGGAGCAAGAAGTGATGTTGAATATTTTAGAAGGAAGAAAACTTCTCGTGGATGCTGCTATTGTTAGAATATTGAAGTCCCGTAGTGAAATCAAACATAATGAATTAATTGAAGAATTAATCAAGCAATTATCAAGTCGGTTCCAACCTCAGATACAGCTTATCAAACAGCGGATCGAGGAATTAATTCATAAGGAATATCTCATGAGAGATAATGAAGATAGAAATTTGTACCGGTATATTGCTTAAATACTTTGTAAAACTTTATTAGTTTTACTATTGAATATACTGTAGAAATAGACATGGCCAAAAATATCATGGAACATTCTGAGTAAGTTTGCAGATCCTATTAGTAACATAAGAAAATGAAGGTAACACAACTGTAAAAAGGCTCATGCAAGTTCGAAAATTTCGGATAGTCAGATTTTAGGGATAGCGCCGTACCTAAAGCTACACAAAACTATTGTCATACATTTATATTTCTTGAAATTCAAATGATTATGTATTTTTGTACACCCCTTGTTGGTTTGTAGAATTAGAAACTTAGTGACTCTTCAATGTGTTTAGTAATCAGATTTCTAGGGTTATGTATAAATAACCAATAATGTGTATAAAAGAAGCACTGAATGACCAGTAAGTAGAGCAAAGACAACCAAATGATATGCTAACATTCAGAACCAATTGACTTATATACATGGGGTTCCCCTAGTGGCTACAAGATTTCGATCTACCTTGAGTTACTCAAGGTTCCTTACATGGTCCATAAGATAAATCTTCCACAGAAGGCTCAGAAGCAAGAACCATACATCAAAATTAATCCCAACGGCCGTGTTCCAACCGTTATTGACCCAAACACTGGACTCACTGTTTCCCAAACAGCTGCAATCTTAATTTATTTGGCTGCAACTTATGATAAGGACCACAAAGTTTCATATGCTGAAAATGATGTTCTCAACTGGGTCGCAGAGAAGGAAGTTTTGATTTACTCTGTTTCTGAGCAAAGTGCTGTTCAATGGGAGCTTCTTTTCTACAAGTCGTTTGCTACCGAAAAAATAGAGTTCTCTATCAACCGTTATGAATCTGAAGTAAATCGTGTATACGGTGTTCTAGAAGACTACTTGAAGAAGAATGAAGGTAGTGATTATTTTGCTGGTTCTCATATTTCGACTGCCGACGTTTCTACTTACGTTTGGGCCACCATATTAGCTGGACTTGGAATTGATTTGGGTCAATGGCCCTTGATGAAACAATGGTACGATAGATTGACTCTTCTTCCTGAATTCCAAAAAGGAACCAAAAGAGACTTGTATGTTGATTGAAAACTGTAAGCGTTCTAATTCAAAATAAAAGTTTACAGTTAATACTTTTATGTATAAGATTTACAAAGTTAACTAGAATTTTAAGCGAGTTCTGTTTCAAATAAATTCCAAGATGTGTGTGGTAATGTATTCAGTATTACGATCCATATCTTTGTATAAAATTATAACTATATTTTAAATTCAAATTGAAAAAAAAAAATAAACATGTCAGCTAATGATATCCTTGACGTCTTAAATATCCAGAGGGACGAAACCAAACAGCCAGCAAAGAAGAAACAAAAAGTGGCGGAGGCACCCAGACAAACTGGTATGGCCAGAGAGTTGTATAACTTGTTGGGTCCAAACACTCCACCAGTGTCACTTACTTCATCTGGTTACAATTCATCAGTTAAAGATAGATTCATGACAAAACCATCACCATGGACCAAGATGCCATTCAAAGCAATAAGTAGTGCTAAGACATATCATCACTGGGTTAAGGGATCGAAGGAATTGCTCGAACAGGCGGAAAGTAAAGAATACTTTTATGAAAAGTTTAATGTACAAATCGATATCCCAGATTTAGTTGAAGAAGCAATTTTTAATAATTTTATGGAAGAAATCAAAGAACACGAAGCTAATGTCAGAGAGGAGAGGTTACAGAGAGAAAGGGAAAAGAGATTGGCCGAGAAAGAAAGAATAAGAAGAGAACATGAGAGAGAACAAAAAGAAAGAGAAGAGAAGGTGAAGGAAGAAAACGAGAAGGAAGAAAACGAGAAGGAAGAAAAGGAGAAAGAAGAAAAGGAGAAAGAAGAAAAGGAGAAAGATAATTCTGAATCTCATGATAAGGAGGAAAAGAATGAGAAAACTGATTCGGAAGACAAAACTGAAGACTCAGAGAAACAAGTCAGTGATAATGAAGAAACAGAAGCCGAAATTCTCCCTGATGAATGGACCTATGATGAAACGAAATATCTATTTGAACTCTGTAAAGCATTTGAATTGAAGTGGCCTATCGTACATGATAGATATACATTCAATACCAAGCGTTCAGTCGAAGATTTGAAAGAGCAGTTTTATCGAATCTGTTTGAAAACTTTAGAATCACAAGAAAATGCAAATCCAGCATTAATTGACTCCTTGAAGGCATATTCTAAAAACAGGGAATTGGATAGAAAACAATACTTGGAAAATCTTCTCAAGAGAACACCAGCAGAGATTGCCGAAGAAGAGTCTCTTGTCATTGAAGCACGCAGATTTGAACTCGCAGCAAAGAAGATGTTGATAGAAAGGTCGCATCTTTTAACCTTACTCGACTCCCCTCAAACCACTCAATCTATACAACAATATCAATCCTCGCAAGGATTGACTAATTTGTACAATAACTTGATGATTATGGACAAACACCAGAAGAAACAACAACAGCAGTCACAAAGAGCTTCAACATCTGGTTCTCAAGAACCAGTACCTCCTACCATACCCATTGCAGCTTCTTCAAGTTTTAAGAAGGACCGTTCTTTCCAAACACATCTTCAACAGTACTTATCTGGTTTGGTTAAACAGAATATGAACGCGAACCCTCAAGTCAAACAAGACGCAAGTGCGGTGCAACAGTTACTTGCAAAGAGGTTAACCCAAAAGGAGGAGGAAGCATATGGATTGTACTTCCATGGTACTGAAAAATTAACCCCAGGTGTTGTATTGCGGTCTTCGCAGAGATTGCCTGGTTTACAGCAAAAGCAGTCTGTTCTCAAGTCTGTTAATAGTGTTTTGCTGGAATTAGATATACCCACAGCTGGCGGTACTAGTTGGAAACCAGTAATGCCTACTAGAAATACAATGGCCAAGTATGACGAGTTGATTCGTTCAGTTGTCGCTTTGTTGGATGTGAAGAGAGGAAAAGATAAATTAGAGACTGAAATACGTTTAATCAAGAGCCAGAGAGGGCTTCAATAGTGCAATTCTAGGGGTTGCATCTGTAAATTATATAGCATCTATTGTGATGTCTTGTATGATAGTAATATAAAATGGGTAGAATAATTTGTATTAGTAATACCATACATCTGGTTAAATCCATATGTGTATATTCCCTAATGCGCAACATCAAATGCTGCTCTATAAATTCCTAATTCACAATACTTCACAATATTTATAATGGAAGCATTGTTTTCTATATAAAAACCCTAAAATGGGAAATCGTAACTCAATACACCAGTAGTAACATCAATTTCTCTTAAATTACCTGCTATCACGTTTAAGCATTCTTTTGCCGTAGAAATTTCCTCCTGTGAAACCTCTTTATGATTGATTATGCCTGTTGACTTATCAATTTGATGTATTCTAGTATCAGAAAAGAAAACCAACTCTCCTGGTATAAAAAAGTTAGTTACCAACGCATCAACCAATTCATAATCAAGATACCCATCAAATAAAGTCTTTAAATATCTCAAAATATCAGCAACGATATAACAAGACTTGTAATAGTATAATTTATCACTCTTGGTGATAGTTCTGTTTTCAAGGCTGGTCATATTAGATATAAGAATCAAAAATCTAATGAATTCCTGATTCAAAATTTTAAACTTAAATAACCTTACTCTATTGTTGAAGTACTCCAATAACGAGTAGATAAAAATCCATTGAGAAAGTTGTCTGATACTTCGCTCCTTAAGGTAAATGCTAATTAATTCATAAACCAAGGATACATTCAGACCTTCAGTAAACTTTCCAATGGCATCATAAATATTTCTTTCATATTGAAGAGACTGTGTCACAGCCAAGTGAACTATACCCAATTTTTCAATGTTTGCTTTAAGTTGCCATTCATGTGCATCTAACCCTCCATCAATAATACCTAATTTACTCATACATGTTTTAATGATTCCATTCTTATCGACATAATCAAAACATATCTTTTGAACAGATTTCACTGTTCTTATGCAAAAATCTTTGTAACTTTGTGAAGTAAAGTATTTATCAAACTCCTTACTAATCACTTTTAGGAACTCTTTTAAATAAAGCTTCTTAGTTACATCTTGCACAGTTGTAGTCTTCTCAATGTTTGTTAAAATGTTAAGAATCAATCGAGTCCGGAAATTCAGTAAATGAAAAGACGTAACATTTTCAGGAATGTACTTTGTTTGAAAGGCAACAATATCATCTTTATCTCTGTTCAATTGGTTCATTAATTGGGGCAAGTAGTTGGATGGGGTATATGCTGCCAAGCTTCTTAGTAATGCAATTATAACTTGATCCTTGCAATGTTCAAGGTTCGTGAACTTTAACACTTCGATATAATATAACAAGCCAAATTTATCTCTCAGTGTCTGGTTTCCAATGTATGGAAACTTTTCCAACGTCAATTTAATCCAATTTGGTTGTAACAATAAAGATGTGCTCTTAATCCAATTTTTCATTAATAACTCAACTATGTTATTCACAGTCTCTTCCGATGATACACTAGGAAGAGGATATCTGCCCATGTTCATATTCAAAAGTTCATATGTGCGTTTGGAGATTTGCTGAATGAGATTCTGATCGTATAGCTGCCATTTATTAATCTCTTTTTCTAACGTCGAATGAATGATGTTATGAAAATCAAAGCCAATCAGATCGTTTGGGAATTCGATATTATGGTAAATATCGAAAATCAGCTGTATGTCTAGAGTTTTAAATGCTCTAGTCACTTGCTTAAATAGTTTAAGCACACCTAATAACTTATTGTAAGCTTTCAGAAAGCAGTTTATTAGCAAAATGAAAGATTTTGTTGGTGTATTTAAGCTCTGATCTATTGCGATTTCGGTGTAAACGACTAGTGCTTTGACGGATAACTCAAATATGGAAATATCATCCGAGTTTGAAACACGCTGTAAAAGATCATAAAATTGATTTCTTAAGTCAACACCAGATACCTTTAATAAAATAAGAAGAAAGTTAAGACGGTTCAAATACATAACGTAATGAACTTTGTTCTTTTCATATTGGTAATGACTGGACGTTATCAATTTGGTAACTAACCTCTTTTTGTTACTCTCCGGAGGCATGTCTGAAAAATATGAAAAGAACATGTATAAGAACCGATTAAAGAATGAGTCGCTGGGAATATCATAGCGTGTACTGATTTTACCAATAAAATCAGGAACAGCCCATTCGTCAGCAAAATTTGCAAACTTTCTTGAAGTAATTGAACTGTATAGCTTTAATATCAATTTTTCTTCAATTGGCCATTGTAATTTCTGATTAAGAAACGAAACACCAGCAATGAACTGGTTGTGAATTGAAGAGTCATCGATAGAGCTGATATTATCATAAAAAGTGTAGAAAACACTCCAGCCAATTTTTTTAGTAGGCATGCTGACACTTAAGTTAATCAACCTTTCAAGTAAAATATCTATCTCAGCATCGAGAACAATTTTGTTTATGGACTGGTCTATCAGTTGCCATAAAGTTCCCTCCAATTCAAGAATCAAATACATGACGTAAAAGGATTCAAAATCCTTTTTATTTTCAAAATCCACTTCATCTTTGAAGTACAAAGGCCAATAGTTTCGATAGATAGACGTATCTGCTTGGAGTGAACTGTTACGACTTAGATTGACGACCGATGCAGTAAAATATAGCAAACTAAAGTACGGATACAAGAATAAGCCATCCCCCATGCTTGCAAGTGAATTCAATATTGTCTTAATAATGGTCATAATTCTCTGATGTGTTTCCGATTGCAAGATGATCACCCATTGAATCAAACCACCTATAGGTTTATAGAGTTGCTCTTTATTGACTTTTCCTGTTTTAAAGATTCTAAGCATTAGGACCAAAAGCCTATCGAAATTCTTTGATGAACCTTGAATATCAACCAATGTAAATATAAACGATTCATTATTAAAGCTGACATTTATAGTATCTTTTTGAAGGGTGTACAGCTTTCCATTCAATAGGCCATGAATCCTTGGGATTTCAATTGAATCCAAAATAAACCCTGAAGGAAACTTACTAGCGAGATCGATTTTCTTAACTTCTGAATATCGAAATAGCTGCGGCTTGATAAACTTTGTTGTGCTCTCTGCTTCAAATGGGATAGTATACTGGTTTGATTTTGGGATATTCACAGTCAGCTTTCTTTTAATATTTTTCGGTACTAAAGAAACCTGTTTCTTCATAAGGGTTGCAGAATTCATGTTTAATTTACTTTGTGTGGTATACTTTGATGCAGTGGTTCTTCTACTTGCAGTAGACTTTGAGGTTTTCTTTGAAGAATCCTTTGGTTTGTATGGTTTTAATATGCCACTTGGTTTTATACTACCAGTCTTTAATAACTTTTCGCCAGAAAGTTTCGATGGTCTAGAAGAATCAAGAGTTCTTCGAGATGAAGACCTCTTTGTAGGAGTAGAATTTGTATTTTTAGCTGTGGAAATTCTCTTCCTTTTAACTCCAGTTTTATCACCTCTTGAATGGAGGGTCTCAACCACATCATGTTCTTGGATATCCAGATCTGATGATACATATATTTCATTTGCAATAGTTGATTTGTTCAAGAAGGATGTTATCGAAGGTTGGTCATAAAACATCATATCGTCTATGGTGTTGTTTTCAAAATCATCTTCCGAGGAAGACGATATATCGATAGATTCTTTAGGAGAATCATCCTTCAAATAGGAATCCCATCTCTTTGCCAAAATAATATCATCTATCACAGAATCATGTTTCTCTCCTAAAACATTCATTGTATGAGGTACACTAGTCTTTAAATCCTGAGCCGAAGTATCATTATCTAACTCAAATGAAGCATTTGAATGACTCCTTGAAATTCCCAGTATCTTTTTGACTGCCAATCCCTTTCTAAGTTCCAACTCTTTTGGTCTCAGCTTGATTTGACGTTTTTTAGGTTTATCAGTTAAATGCTTGAATGATTCTGGAAGAGCACCTCTAAGGGCACTTCTCAGTTTACGTTCATTTAAGTGTTTAGTTGGGATAAGACCTTTCAGAAACTCGTCACTATCACTTTCACTTTCATTTGGTGCAGCTTCGACTTCGATGTCAGACTCTTCCAGACTGCTGAAATCACACCACTCTAAATTTGCTAGTGATTCAGTCTGAGAATGGTCGTTAAATATTTGCGAACCATCATTAAATTGTGAATCTTCATTAAGTGGTTGTGAATCGTTAATAGTTTCCGAGTCATCGGCGGTAATTTTCTGTGATTCCTCGTAGATTTTCTCTTCTTCTTCCCTCTCCTTTGCAATCTTTGATTGTTTTCCTAGGATTGTATAGAAATTCTTTGACTTGTACTTTTCATCTCTTGGATAAGATTTCTTTAGTTTAATATACGAATGGTTCAAATATTTCACAATATCTTCAACATTCTGTCTTTCTTCATATAATTCATTCAAGTAATTTAAATCAGTAAGTCCCAAATAATGTGCCTGATCATTCAAATACGGGTGGGTACTAGCAAAGTTTCTTTTACGTAATCCTCTGCGTTTACTTTCAAAGTTACGAGCATCTAAATAGATTCTTAAATTGTTTTCATCCTCTATAATTTGCTCGTTACTTTCCTGATCAATGGGCTGTTCAATGAGTTTGACAGCTTCTATATCCAAGTCCCTTTGTTTATCTAAATAGATCCTGGGGTTTTGCCATTCCTGATTTGAAAATAAATCAGGAAACTTCCCTTGAAGATTTTTAGTGATTGGTATTCGATTTATCGTTGATAGTGATAGCAAGTTGTTGGCTAGTTTACTGCCGTCAACCATGAATGCTTTGATGGAGTCATCGTCTTCTGAATCAGAAACGTACTCCATCATTACGCGTATTATTTTGTTTTTCTGGCGCTTGGTTACCCATATTTTTGTTAATATTCCGCGAAAAGATGGCGTGTGCCATCCAGATCGCACCCCATTACCACTAACTCTGATGGAAGGTTTACGGTGACTAGTTAGGTAGAAATGGTACTTTCATAATATACTTACGAAAGTTGAAATCCTTGGTTACCTACTAAAACGTCTGAGAATAAAAAAAATATATTAATGCGTTGAACACATCAATTGACTACCATATTAATTATTAATTTATCAAGAATTCACTCAAAATTCCAAAAATGTCAGAAATATGTCAGAGAGTTTATTATTTTTAGCAACTGTTTAATAGCAATCCTACTCTATGAATGTATAGTTCGAGATCAATGAAGTTGATTCAATGATTACCATAAACAAGGACAAATGGCCGGATCAGTTCCCAGGAGTAGTAATCGGCCCGTTTGTGACATATCGCGTAAATCACGATGAAATAAACCAAATAAATCCCTCTCGGGTTGATTTTCGGGTTGATGAGATAAGGTTAAGGGGTCCGGCGGGGCTTTCTTAAAATAAAACACACACATATGCAAAGTAGAAGTTGGAGTCCAGGATCTGGGTCAGAGTCTGATGACAACACGCCTTTACTTTTAGCCGTTTCTAAATCCATCAATAGCTCGCAATGCCTTACTGAACAGCCAGTCGATGATCCGATAGTTGGGTCCATTCAGTATGAATCAAGTATCATTTATTTGGACTCAACAGATTGGAGAAAGAGTAAGCTACTTAAGCTCCAAATTGCCTCTGCTTACTTGGTTTACCTCTTGTTCGGATTATCTCTGCAAACCGTCGGTACCGTGATTCCCAAAATCCAGGAGTACTATGACCTCAACGAGGCACAGGTCAGTTATGTATTTCTTGCTTCTGAAGTTGGTTACTTGTTGATGGCATTTTTTAACGACAAGACACACAGCAATTTGGGGGTCAGAGGCGTTGTGGTGATGGGATGTTTAATGATGACAGTTTCGTTTTTCATGATCCTGTCTGCTCCATGGTATCCAATTTTCCTTCTTTGCTTTACTAGCGGGGGTATTGGGTACGGGACGCTTGATTCTAGTTTGAATATCTGGATGGGTAATTTGGCTGATTCAAACCAACTTCTAGGCATTTTGCATGGGTGCTTTGGTATAGGGTGTATGATTTCACCTCCCTTGATCACATATTTATTAGAAAAGGAAGTCAATCCGTGGAAATGGAATAATTACTACTTGGTTTTGACAACTTGCGGTATTTTGACTTCAGCCTGCCTCTTGGTTTCTTTCAGGTACGAGACTCCAGCAAAATACAAGTATGTATTAGACCAAAGACAATTGAGTGAAAGAGACGTTGATCTCAGTGACATTGAGGATGAAGTACCTCCTGCCTCGGTCCAACCCGCCACTATCATTCAAACTCTTAACAATCCACAAATCTGGATATTTGCCTCGATGCTCTTTGCTTATGTCGGAGCAGAAGTCTCATTTGGTTCGTGGCTTGTCACATACCTCCTTCGTATCAAAAAACTCCAGTACAAAACTTCTCTGTATGTTGCAAGCAGTTTCTGGTGCGGCCTTACTGTTGGTAGAATAGCATTAGGTTTTGCAACAGCTAAATTATTTAAAAATGAGTTATCTGCAAACCTGGTTTACATCACCGGATCCTTTATTGGGTCTTTCATCTTCTACCTTTTGACCTTCACAGATAAAATTCCATTCTACTATTTGTGTGTCTTCATTACTGGGATATTTGTAGGTCCAGTATTCCCAACAACCATTGTTTGCTGTATTAAGATTTTACCTGCTAAATTCCATGCTTCTGGGATTGGTTTTATTTGTGCTTTTGGAGGTGGTGGTGCTGCTGGTATCCCATTTGTGGTGGGATTAATCGCACATCACAGCGAAAGTGGATTCAAGAACTATCCAGTCATTATTTCAGGTATGATGCTTGTATTGACTTGTATTTGGGCTTTTATTGTTAGAAGATACAGACGGGAATTCAATTAGAAACCCTCTATACTCAAAAGACTTTTCCCAAGTATATTAAGTATATATGATTTATATGAATAATTGTGAACATTTTATTAATTTCCTTGTTCTTTCCATTCTTCTGGTGTGAATCCCTTCTGTGTAAAAGCATGAATTTCAGCAATCTCTTCTTTCAACGCAGTGTTGACTAATCTATGTCTCATCAACTTATTCTTACCTTTAAACACATCCGACACTATGATAACCGCAAATGCCTGTCCACATCCTCCTGACATATCCTCCACCTGCACCACATTGGCTTTAAGTTTTTCTTGGATTATGCTTTGGAATGAGTCTACTGTTAACATGCTGATTGAATAGATAATTTTTTTCTCGATTGCGAGAATTTGTCCATGGAAAAACAATCTTTGTACATTAGTATAAATACGTATTTACCAAACATTCTTAACAATACAAAAGAAGAAATAGAAATGCATAAGGGTGATACGTAAATTGAATTCTATTCAATTCGGGATGTTTCTACCGTGGTCTCGTTCTCAACCTTTGAGTGGCCCCTAGAAATAGTGTTTGTGTGAACCATTTGGTTTGAAACTGCATTAGGAGCACTAGCCTTCTCATACTGTTTAAAAAATGCAGGATCCTCCTTGCTTAATTTATCCAACTTGTTCATTACCTCCTTAGTAGTGATATGATTATCTGCCTTCATATTGTTGAAGCCACACTTTTCGAAAAACTCAAGAACATCTTCAGGAATAATGCTGATTTCATCATGCATTTCAATCAACTGGTTAACAACTTCAATGGCCAAAAAGTATGTATCCCCACTTTGTTGGGTTGGTTCTGCTCCATTAACTGGTTTATTGATTAAGATATTAGGCGCTATGACAGTAGCCAAATTGTGGATATCCATTTTGGACCCTGTTTCTTCGTCAATCTCAGCAAACGATGCAACCCAACTAAAGAAACTAAGCAAAACCTCAAGTAAATTACGGTTACTTCTTGGTAACATACAATATGCCAATTGCAATATCCTCTTTCTGATAACCAAGTTAGTCTGTCCTTGAGATGAAATCCACAAATCATAAAGATTATATGTGAGTAAAGGCGTAGGTAATTCTCTTAACCACTTCTTCATCAATGCCGCTAATTGAACTGCATTCTGAACACTGAAATCAGGTGATTTTAATGGAGTCCTATTAATCTCTTCAGCTAATTCTCTTAACCGCTTGATATTACCATTCAATCTAAAAATACCTTCAACAGACATATCCTTCAGTCTCAAAGCTGTGACAATGTCATCAACAAGAATCGGTATTCTTAATTTGGACGGACCAACCCCAAGATCAGAATCAACACCATACTTCCTGGTCAAGTCATGCAACTCAACACCAAAAACTCCACCGTTTTTATCATGTTTCTTATCACCGGCACCAAACTTAAATTTATCCCAGAAAGTGGCTTGCTTTTTAGTTTGGATCAAGCTTAACAAATCCTCTTTGTTAAATATACTACCTGTAATATGAGTCAAAGCCTCAATAGCAACATGTCTCATAACAAAGTGCTCGTCCTTGGATAACTCAGAATAGTATTTGACTCTCTTACTAGATTGTTGAGGAATATCAACTTGTTCGCTAGCAGAAGGGGTTGGACCATTCAAAAGGTTTTCCAATGCATGTGTAGGACTCATAATCGTTGGATTGTAGTTGTTACCCAAGTTTGTGTTGATACTTTTGACTGGTCTCTGTCTTTGGTACAAACTGTTATGATGTTTAAAGGCATTAGGACGTTGATCTCTAGCTTGTTCAGCAGCGACAATTCTTGGAATATCATCCAAAGTCAATGACTTCTCATTCTTTAATAAATCTGTTGTACGGTCCAAGTGTGAGGATGTTGATTGACGCTGTGGTTCATCTCTGATCTTTAAGGACTTTTTGACGCTAAATTCTTCATTTTCACGTCCTCCAATGAAGGATAAATGAGAAGCAGCACTTGTCTTACGGTCCTTTGTTGCACGAGCATCAAGTTTTACATCTGATAATTCTTCTGTAAGGTTGTCATTTGACATGTCTCTAGCGTCGATATCGTCCTTTCTTGCTTCATCCGCTTGTGGTGCATCAATAATAACAGACTTTCTGGCATTCTTCTTTACTGAAGTCGATAACTTTTGACTCTGTCTTCTAGTTCTCAACGTGGTAACATCACTCAATGTTTTGGAATAATTATCTTCTGCATTTTTCATTTCTTGTTCACCTATAGATGCAGTCCTGTGCAGCGCTGATCTTTGAACACTTTGAGTAGTTTGGGAAATTTTCCTCAGAACAGGAGAATATCCAATATCAACCTTCATAACGGTCTGAGATCTCGAAATTGCAATTTTCAACAAGTAAACCAACTGAGATAAATCAGATATCTTTTCAAACCCAGAACGAGCATCACGATTAAAATCAGGATTCTCAGGAGTTTGACAATGGTTGCATATTATTCTTGAGTTAAGAACATTAAGTTTGGTTGAACCAATTTCTTCCATTGGAATATTTCTTGAGCAATGTGCACAGTTGAAACATTTCGTATGCCATCTTTTATTATCAAATCTAGCACACATTTTTTCGATACTCTTTGAACAGTTGGCACAGGAATCGGTGGCATTAGATGGAACTAATAGCTGACTTCTGATAGACTCGACATTCAGACTGATACTCTCCGAACCATCTTGTAAGTTGAATCTTTCATATTCTGAAGCTATTTTTAAGAAAGTTTCGGTGGCTTCACTAGTTCCCAATAAACGATTAATTCTCAAAGTGTTATTCAAACCTATTCTAATCAATAATTTCAAGTAGTGAGCACAACCTGTTATTACAGATAATAATTCTGCAGACAAACTACCAGACTGAGAGATCTGACTAGACTTACGCAAGATTGCCAAATAACTCATAATTTTCCCTGAAATGTTTCTAGGTTCTTTCTTCAACATTTGGAAATATTCTTGTTGAAATATTAGATAGTTTTCTTGGTAATCTTCAGTGAGTTCTGGGTTTTGCTTTTGGTACTTTTCTTTCAATAAAGGAATAGATTTTTGAATCTGAATGATGACAGTATCTAAAGCTTTGAATAAAACTTCGACATTGACAATCAATTTACCCGTTGCCAAAAGACCGTTACTTTGATTTGCAGTATAAGCGTTTAAAAGCATATCACTGATCAGAGCAGCGGTCGTTTCTTCATAACCAGAAAGAGTTAACCAGCAGTGTAACACTAACGTTTCAATCTGTTGCTCTATTGATATGAGTAATTTATCATCAATACCATTGCCCTTCAAAGTAGGAGACATTTCAGTATTGTCATCTTCATGGTACTTCAAAGCCCTGAGGTTCATCAATACACTTTCGGAAAGTCCAAATTGTTTTTGAAGACCCACTGAATCAGCCATTATACTAACGTTCCAGAATTTGTTAACCATGTAACATTCTGGATGCCATTGTTGGTTTCTCCCACCTTTGAAAAGTTCCACAAACTGTTTCACGATGGATGAATGACACCCTTCACAATGCAGTGCATAAGACTTGGAGTAGTGGTAATGACAATATATGTTTCCATCGTGTTCATAATAACTCTCATCAGATTCAAAAACTTTATGACATACAGCACACTTGAAATGTTCCAAATGGTACTTATTGCCTAAAGCGGTGATATACGGTCCACGCAACGCCTGGTTGCAGCTGAAACAAATCAAATCCAACTTCTTGAAATAATCATACTCACATAATGCCACTTGGGCCTGCTTACCATTTTCATCAATTATATCATAGGGGAAAAACTTTGAAGAGCATTGTTCACCACACTCATAACAAACAAAACATTCTACATGAAAGGCGGCACCCAATGCTCTCACAAACTGACCGGTAATTTCCAAGTCACATTTATGACAAACCTTTTTCTTCTTTCTGGAGCTCTTCTTTCGCAGAAGGGAGAATGAACGTTTGAAATTTTCATCTGAATGATCCTCTTGACTACGATTTTTGACCAGAAACTGACTTGGATGAGACTGTAACGAAGGCTGAGGGAGTATCTGTAATTCCTTCGAATGTTGTGATTGTTGAGAACTTTGGGCTTTATATTGCAGCAGTTGCAGCAGCAGCTTTTGAAGAGGATACTGGTACTGCTGATTATGATATTGTTGCTGTTGAATATTAGGTTGAGGTTGCCCGTTCAACGGTTGTTGCAGTGAGTCATTAAACTGATTGAACGGTTGATTATTATATTGTTGTTGTTGTTGTTGTTGTTGTTGTTGTTGTTGTTGTTGTTGATGATGATGATGATGATGATGATGTTGATGATGTTGATGCACATGCTGCAGATGCAGATGCAGCAGACTCAGATATTGCAGAAATTGTCTGTCAACACTGGGCCGCAGACCAAAGTTAAGTTCATTATCATCATCATCCATTACAGGGGAAACAGCAATTGAGTGTCTTTGAAAGTTATTGGAAACCTCCAGAGGGTTTCTTTGGGAAGTGTACGAAGGTCGAGGTTTAGCAGGCATTGGAGGTATGAGCTCCTGCCAAGTAGCACTTGAGTGGGAGGAAGAGTGCTGATGGCCATTTGCCCGAAAATACAGGTTATCCTCAACCAATTGTCTTGAGGGGGAAGGTAGTTGAGAATTATGGGAATGTGATCTCGAGTGGCCAAAAACTTTTGACAGGCTAAATGATGCTTTCCTCTTCGGGGAGTTCGAGCTCAGGTAAGGGGCTGGTGATTGAGGGGATCTGGGCGTGAAGTTTTCAGGTTGTTCGACGTGAGATTGGTATGATCCAACCTGGGAGTTCCGAATTGGCCGCGTGCTATCCACGTTAGGGGCCTGGATTCTTGACATGATTAAGGAATGACTTCTTTTTAGTTCTTCTGTTGTTGTTTTGTCGTTCTTGTTTGTTATTGCTTGTTCATACGCAATAAATAATATGGGGGTCTGAGGGGATATAAACGACACGGGATAAGACAGCACACAGAATTAATCTAAACTAGAATGAGACTGTGAATCGGCGAGAGGTGTCGAATGCTATGTTATCAATTGTATCACTTCAAATGCGTGTTCGGTAACGGATCAGCTATACAACAAAACCTTGTTTGGATCAATTTTTTATGCTGTGTGTTTTTTTTTTGAACTGTATTTTTGGGGTGTTGGATCTTTTTTTGTACACAATGAAAAATGGTATACGTATATAAAATTTAAAAATGACCAAAAATAACAAACCACTGATATTAAAAAGCCATATATTGATTCCCTTGATAGAGATGTTTCTGTATATAGTATTATTCTACGTAGATGAGTTAGAGTTAAAGCTAATTAGGTTAGAAGCATAACAAGCATAAAACAGCCTAAGAAAAAAAATTGACGTAGACAGGAAAACCCAAAAGAGCTTTCGAGGGAATACGAAAACAATAGACGCTATATCAGATGATGTCATAAACGTATTAGGTGGGCAAGCACCATGTCTCGGAAGAAGGACTGGGGGGACGAGGAAATCTTTTTTCGCGTGTGTGCGCAAGAACTGCATGTAGGTATGGACATTTTCAACCAACCAAATGTTTTTTTCATAAAATACAATCGCCAACATGTCTACCGAGCAAAAGATTGTTCCAGCCTCTCAAAACTTGTTGAATGATAAATGGGATGTTGTCCTTTCCAACACATTGATCAAAACCGGTCTCGGATTCGGTGGTGGTGTTTTAGCTAGCATCTTGTTATTCAAGAGAAGAAGCTTCCCTGTCTGGATTGGTGTCGGTTTTGGTTTAGGTAGAGGTTATGCTGAAGGTGATGCTATTTTCAGATCTAACCACGGTCTTAGATCTGTGAAGCAATAAGCAATTGCTCATAGCAAGGTTCTAGTTTAACCACTGTACACTATATAGTCAATATATTTATAAATTTGCATGGCTGATTTTTTAGTAAAAAAAATGAAAGACTACTATGAATATCTTGGGGTACGACAAGATGCTACAGACTCGGAAATAAAATCAAAGTATCGTTCCTTGGCTCTCCAGTACCATCCAGATAAGCTCAATGGAGATACAGAAAAGTTTACATATTTGCTGGAGGTGTATCAGGTATTATCTAACCCAAAGTTAAGAAGAGATTATGATAAACTACAGAGTTTGCAAAAGGATTCAGATTCTTACAAGTCTGCTGTTGAGAGGTTTAGACATGAGTTAGAAAGGAGCGAAAAACTTGAACAACCTGTGTCTAGTAATGTAGATAAGCTTTCAAGAGAAGGTTTGTTGTTGAGACAGCAATATGAACAGAAATACGACCAAACGTTGCATAGCAATGATTACATATCCTTCGAACAGATCCCAGTGAGAGACTCAGGCATTTCTCTATCACCAAATGTTACTGTTAAGGTGTTTTGGAAACATCGAGATGAATTGAAGGATCTCTTTAATGAGCATGTATTGGAGGAGATTATGAGAATTTTTGGTCCTATAGTTGGATGTAAGGTTTTGGGGCTTGGAGAACGTTATGACATTGGCATTGTAGAGTTTGTGAATAGCGAAGATGCTACCAAGGCTGTTAACTATAGTTTTAAATCGGCGGTGATGTGGGATGGGACGAATGTGAGGAAGTTGGCTAGTTTGATGAGGCGATGTGAGTGGATGGATAATGGGCATGATTTTTTTAAATGACGAAGTAAATGGTGATTTAATATACAGTAATTGAGTAATTAATAATTGAATGATTGACAAGTGCTTGCTAGTATTAATTTATAGAATTAAAAGAATAATCTACTCACTTTGTTCTTAGCTTGTTGAAATTTATGTACCGTATCTAACACTAAAGAGTTAGCTGAAATTCATATTCTTCATAGAACACTGACTTCAATCAATAATGCCTTTAAAGTACAAATAAATATTTGACATCACATTCAAAACATAAATTGAAAAACTGTTTATGTTTCGTCTATACGTCAACTACAAGAGATAATGATTTGTGTATTATATGCAAACTTCTAATCATCTCTCCACTTGACAAACACTTCGTCAGTTCTAAACCGTTGGGTACAGACGGTATCCCATAATTCGTTAATTTGATTTGTTCTGTAACTCAACAACCCAGCATGTGCAATCATAATACCATTGTCGATACAAAATCTCTCATCGGTAGCGAAGATCTGGCCGTTTTTACGATCTTCAATCATTAACTTCATCATTTCCTGGAGTCTTTCGTTGGAGCCGACCCCACCCACAATCAACACTTGATTGCTATTCACATGAGCCAAAGCTCTCTCTGTAATTTCCACCAACATAGAAAACACACATTCCTGTAAGGAGAAGCACAAGTCCTCAACTGTGATGGGCTCACCTGAGTCTTCGTCGATCAAAGCCTTACTTTTTTGTTTGGACTTGCCCAATAACTCATTGGCAATCTGATCGATGTACGCCAAGATCCCAGACATGGACAAGTCCATACCCTTGACGGTGTACGGTAACTGGACCAAGTGCTTACCCTTTTTGGCCAACTGCTCGATGTTATAACCTGGGAACGGGTCGTTTGGAATCTTGAGTGTACGGGCGAAACGATCCAAGCAGTTACCGATGGCAATGTCAAGGGTCTCACCAAAAATCCGGTATCTTTGTTTCGAGTACGCAATCACCTGGGTGTTACCTCCACTAACATACAACACCACCGGGTTGTTTGCACCTGTGATCTCCCTACCCATTTCAATGTGTCCCACACAGTGATTCACACCTACAAGTGGCAAATTCCACAACTGTGACAAGGTTCTAGCAGCTATCACCACACTCTCCAAAGGAGCACCCATACCTGGGCCCTGAGTGAAGCAAATACAATCAAGGTCTGTTCCTTTAATTCCAGCCTCCTTTAATGACCTCTTTATTATTCTCACGGCCCAGTTACGATGGTGTCTGGCTGTGTCACGAGGAAGAAACCCTTCGCCTGGGGGTGCCGTATAAGTATCTCTAACGTTGGATAATACTTCTGCACGGTTTGTTTCTGAGAGTTGTCCCAATGGATGTTTAATAACACCTACACCAAGCTTATTGGCCGAACCCTCAAGGCCAAGCGCTATGTAGTACAACTTGCCTGGTTTGGCATATTTATCAAGATCAACGGTCATCTGAAAAGTCAGGAAAAAAAGTTTGTTTACCATGTCACTTGATTACGTTTTGGACCGTACCAACCAGTCCATAAAGTCTATACAGTCGCTTCACTTTGAGCAGCCTGGGTTGTTCACCAATGCCATTGTAAAGAGGCCAAACATCACTACCTTATTGAAGGACCCTACCTACGATGAAGGATTGTTGTATGGCAAGGCTAAAGGGGACGAGGAAGAAAGTGAAAGAGGCCCTGTGCGTGTGGATGGCCGGTCACTTTACGACCAGTCGTTAACGCTTGAAGACCATAACAGAGTGGTGGTTAAGGTACCCGAATTAAGGGATTATGAGAAGCTGGATCCTATTTCATCATCACCCACGAAACGCCAAAAGTCGCATGCCAAACCTAGTGTATATTTACCACACCAAGACCACACTGAGTTTACTGAGTTGTGTAAATTAGTAGTAAGCTTGATCCAGAAGTATCCAACGTTGGTTGAAAACCAAGAAGGTATACTAAGCAAGATCAACTCTTATAAACATGAGTTTGATGCTTTATCAAGAGAGTTACAAGATTTGGAGGAAAAGGTGGATGATCAAAAAAGGCAATTGAATATCTTGAATATCAGTCATAGTGACATTGGCAGCCCTGTGCGGGAGATGAGTGATCTGGATGATGATGTTGATATTGAAGAGTATATACGAAGGGAAGAAGAAGAGGTTAACCGCCTTGAGAAGCAATTGGATGAAATAGATCAGTAATATTCACTGGTTGGATGTTATATTGTTATTTACAACATACTGAAAAGTATGATTCTACAATAAATGGTTTAAAAAAATCTATTAAACTAAGCAATGGTAGTCAAGATGTCAGAGTCACCAGCGTCCAAAACAGACAAAACACCGACTCTGAACAACTTACCACAAGCAGTACCCAATTCGTTGTTACCACCTTGGAAGTAGTACAATGGGGTCTTGGACAACATAGCGTAGTATTCCAATTCAGACTTTCTCAAGACTGGAGTGTTACCAGCAATGATAACCAACTTGGCCTTACCGTTTCTCAAGGACTTGACAACGGACTTGTAACCCAAGGTGTACTTACCAGACTTGATAACTAAACCCAACTTGGAGTTGATAGATTCTTGGTTCTTAGATTTTGGGGCCTGCAAAAGTTAGTATATTGAAATTCTATTTCCCAATCACCATACATGTTCAGCTTTAAAGTCTTCTAACTTTAAAGTCCAACATGTCTAGTGATCAGGGGGTTATAGTATACGGACCATCTCTGCGTTATTTGTATTTATTAGTACACTCCGGTCTTAATAAAAGAATAGTTTATATATTTTTCTCTACACAGATTTTATATTGATGAAGAGTGAAAAATTTTTTCCAGGTATCAAAAACAGTCACTTTTCACACGTGAGTGCGCTTTCCCCTCGCCAGCAATACGGTACCGAAACCAGCTTTGTGCACGTGATGGATTTTTGATTTTCGCACACCCATTGCAAACCACGAAAACTTTTTCGTGAAAAAAAAGATTTGCTTTTGAAATCTACTAAGACCAATAGGTACGTTAAAAGTCAACGGTACTGAATATCCCATACTAACATAGTAGATAAACATGAAGATTGAAATTGACTCATTCTCTGGTGCTAAGATCTACCCAGGTAGAGGTACTTTATTTGTTAGAGGTGACTCCAAGCTTTTCAGATTCCAATCCTCCAAGTCTGCTTCTCTCTTCCACCAAAGAAAGAACCCAAGAAGAATCTCTTGGACTGTTTTGTACAGAAGACAACACAAGAAGGGTATCTCTGAAGAATCTGCCAAGAAGAGATCCAAGAAGACCGTCAAGAGTCAAAGAGCTATCGTCGGTGCCTCTTTGGAGTTGATCAAGGAAAGAAGAAGCCAAAAGCCAGCTGAAAGAAAGGCTGCTAGAGAAACCAAGTTGGCCAAGGACAAGGAGACCAAGAAGGCCGACAAGGTTGCCAGAAAGGCTGAAAAGGCCAAGTCTGCTGCTGCCGGTGCCTCTTCTGGTGTCCACAAGTACCAAAAGAAGGGTGCTTTCCAAAAGGTTCAAGCCACTTCCCGTTAAATTGACCCCTTGATTTAATATGCGTGTGTATATTTAATAAAACTATTGGAAAATATGTCATCTACTAATTTTGAACTCCCCATATGCGTACACTCGTCCTGCTCGACTTAAATCTTCAAGCGTGCTGAGAACTACGTTTTCTGTACCTTGAGCATTGTAGCCAAAGTAAAACGACTCCGTTGTGTGACAGTACACAAGTCTGGTTGTTCCTCTCTCGAGGTTCTCCACAACTAACAATACCCCCACATACATCACTGCTTCGCCATTGGTATCCACTGCCTTCAACTGAATATCTCTCCCCGCTTTTTCTATCATCTCTTGCACTGACCGTCCGTAATCCTCTGAATCTCCAATATTATCCACAAGGAAATGTGCCAATTTCATCATTAAAATATCCTCCCCATTCCCACTACACATGCATGATATCCTATGTACCCCTCGTATCTTAACGTCAATTGCAGCCCCAATTACTCCTGCGCATCCGATTCTACCAGGAATCTTGAATAAGTTTCCACCAGATGAGGTTCCCAATAGTACCTTTTCGTTAGTAATATGCATTATTCCAACGGTATCACTGATTCCATTAGTCATATTATCACTAATACCACCATTTCTACTGGTAACTCCATAGGTATCGCTAACCCCAGTTATTGTATTTTTGTACCGATCATACGACTGTTGGGACATTGGCAGTACCACCTCCTCAGGAATGCCTTCTATCATCCCCTTCAAAGCCTGGTAATTAAGAGTGACAGGCTCTGTCAACCCATACTGCCGATTCTTCTGCATATGCTCTTTAACTATCCCATCGTACACCTCGTTCATTCGTGTTATCGGGTGTTTGGAGTCATCAATCCCTACCATACTTCGATACGTGAACTGCCCCCTCTCAACCGATATCTCACTCGCGTCACATTCAACCTTTCCAACCAAATTAAGTGCTGCCCCATATCCAGTATTGGTTAGTTCACTTTCTTCTATTATTTTCGAGCTCTTCACGTATTCATTGGCTCGAAGTGATTGTTTTAGGAGCTTCTTGTACTTCCTTCGTAGCCTTCCAGAGTGTCTCCCAGCACCTATATGGACGATTGTAATACTCATTGACTTTTTTCTTTATCATCTATGTCTGAAAAGGCATCAAAAAATAAATGGTCCCTAGCAGGATCGAACTGCTGATCTTGGCGTTATTAGCACCACGCCTTAACCAACTGGGCCAAGGGACCTTTCACGAAATCACTAAAATTACCAGTGATCTGAGTTGTGTGTAGTGAGTGATATTAAAGTTCAATTTTTGACCTCTTAGTTGATTGTAAAGCTCTCGTTACAAAAAGTGAAACTTTATGATTTTCAGCTACTTGATTGTAACAATTCTGAATAACGTAGGTTATACGCACAGAATTGAAAGAATTTTATAATTATCGAAACACATAGAGGTGTTGAGTATTGAGGTAAGCTATTGCTGAATAACTTGTAATGCTTGATTGTATAGTGTTTAGTGTTAAGACATTTATTTGTTGTTCCGTAAACTAAAAGGTATTTGCTTCAATCGATCTATGACGCCCATCTTCCTCTTTATATGTGTTAGAGCAATTATTACACGATATACCACAAACGAAAAGTGGCGTAACTATCTTGCATGTTCTCATCGCTCTTACTCTCCTCTTCATAGTCAGTCTCACTCAGAGCTGACGTAAGGTTAAAGCTGACATAACGAATCACAAACCTCGAGTCCCTAACAGGAGGTATCATAAATTACTTTACCAAAGTTCTCAAATTCGGAACTACTTTGACTACAGAGTCTTTCAGCCGATATTAATACTAACTCATTATCATAAACTCATAATAAAATTATGCTAAAATTTGTACATTTTTTCAAAATGTCAGCTACAGATATTAAAAGAATTGTATTAAGAAGTATCAAAATAGAATTTGATTGTCTAATCTGTTAACATATCACCTAAGCTTTCGTAATAATTTCCAATTTTAAGGATAGAGTTTGTTCAAAGAGTTTTCATATTCACCAGGTTCAATCTCTTCAAGATAATTATCAGTTTCTGGAGCTGTAAATTCATAAGATCCATCTTGCATTTCTCCATAAGAAGCGTAAAAATTGTCAAATAAAGAATCAAGGTCAATAGAAATAGGAGTAGTATTTTCTACTAAATCCTTAGGAGTAGAAATAGAATTGCCGCTAATTTCAGTGAATCCCATGGAGTTGCTGAACATATTTTCAGTTTTGGCATTTTTGGATTCTTCGAGTGCTTTCTTTGCAGACTCATTGAATCCTTTATCTGAGAAGATTCGTCCAACCTTTCCTTTGTAGAGTTCAAATCCTTGACCCCACGACCGCGCCAAGACAGAATCTTGGGGTCTGGATATCATTCTTTGATGAGCTCCAAGTTCTTTATAGTTACCAGCTTTCAATCCAGCAAAATGCAGTATTTCAGTATAATCATCGACAACATTCAAATTTGGGCGCACATTCTTCAATGGAGGACATTGAATTCCCAAATAATTAGCTGCCATCCCTGCCTTCATGGCCAACATTGAAAAAATATCTAGTCCTCCAGCGTTCAAACCTGCGGAACGTTCAGCAGCAGATGAATCTACTGAATATGAGGAAGTAGCTGTAGCTTTCTTAAAAATCATGCTTAAAAATGGAAGGAATAAATGTTTTTTTTTTAAAATAAAGGGTATACTATTATTTCCTACTGAAAATTGTTCATAGAATAATAACACTAAAGTATAATAAGTAGCATTGAGATTTAGTGAATTGATATAATTTTATCTAGTTGTAGTGAATATTTAGAGTTTTGATGGTTGCAAAATGACTGAAAATGACTACAATGACTGCAAATGACTGAAAATGACTGAAAATGACTGAAAATGACTGAAAATGACTACAATGACTACCAAAAAAAAAAGAAAAACAAAATGCTTTGAAATTAATACCGAGAAGTGCATACAACAAACAACCGTTAGTAATTACCGTCACTTTTACCTGAATCGTCACATATTGCTCTCAAACTTCACGATTCTGTGCACCCTAAAAAATAACAATCTATGATGCACAAAAATAGATCATCACCTTGGTGGTTAAACAATCTTCCATATAATTAAATCGAAATCCTATAAGTGGCAAAAGTACAAACTCACACTAAATGAAATTTTAACACTAAAATCACGCAGGATGAAAATCTAAGGTCACAAAAGTGCAATAGCAAAGGGTGAAGGTTATTGTGAATTGGTGTGTGCAACACAATATTTTCTTTTAAAAAGTTAACTATGGAGAGGTAGATAACCACTAGTAATTAACATAGAGATCCTCGTGGTGGTGATTATTAATTGGAAAATATCCAAAGTATATTAAAACAGAGAATCTGCTATAAAGTAAAGGATTAGAGATGAGCTTTAAAAGTATCCATTACTTGGGATATGGCATCTACAATGATATAAAGAGCCGTTTACCGTTCTACCGTTCCGACTTTAAGGATGCTTACAACTATAGAGTTATACCGTCAACAGCATATGTCTTCTTTACGAATCTTTTGCCAGCACTTGCATTTGCCCAGGACATGACAGATCGAACCAACCAAGCGTACGGAGTGAATGAAGTACTTTTGTCACTGGCTCTTGCAGGAATAGTGTTTGGGCTCTTTTCAGGTCAACCACTTTGTATTGTGGGGGTCACTGGTCCAGTTACCATATTCAGTTATACGGTGTATGAATTAATCAAGCCAAGACATATACCATATTTTCCATTCATGTGTTGGATATATCTCTGGTCCATGGTCATGCATCTTATAATCGCAATAGGTAACTTGGTGTCATTTCTAGACATAATCAGCAGTTTTTCATGCGATGCGTTTGGGTTTTTCATCTGTATAGTGTACTTGCAAAAGGGAGTCCAAATCTTGACTAGACAATACGATTTGGAAGGGGAAGAGAGTGGGTATGCATCTGTGATGGTTGCTTTACTCATGGTGGTTTTCGGTGTTGGTAGTAGTGTTTTTGGTGATTACTTGCATTATTTCAACAGAAACACCAGAAAGGTTTTCTCTGATTATGGTGTGCCATTGGCAGTGATATTTTTCACTGCCTTTACCCATTTCGGAGGTAGCCTCGACGATACAAAATTTGCAAAACTTCCAGTCACGAAGTCATTTGCACCCACATACTCCGGAGCGGATAGAGCTCACGGTTGGTTTATTCATTTTTGGCCGGGACAACATATCAAGACTGCAGATATATTTCTTGCTATACCGTTTGCTATTTTATTAACATTTTTATTTTACTTTGACCATAATGTGTCTTCACTTATATGCCAACTGAAGGAATATCCGTTGAAGAAGCCGGCCGGTTTCCATTGGGATTTTATGTTGCTAGGAATTGTGACTGGTGTGTGTGGATTAATTGGGATACCTCCTCCAAATGGGTTAATTCCGCAGGCGCCTTTGCATACCGAATCATTGGTTGTACATGACGCAATGGGTAAGCCTTCGTATGTCGTGGAACAACGTGTGACCAATACAGTACAAGGAATTATGACTATAGTTATGATGACTAGACCTTTTTTGGTTGTTCTTCATCTAATCCCTCAGGCAGTTTTAGCAGGATTGTTTTTCACCATGGGCATTACGGGTTTACACAAGTCAGTGGTGACTAACAAGATAAGGTATATATTTATGGATGATGATTATATTGAAAACAACCCTACATGTCCAAACTTTTTTAAGGATATCCGTCAGTCAAATCCCAATAAATGGTGGTATTTGTATTTGTTTCTTGAATTAGTGGCTGGTTTATCTGAATTTGCAATTACGTCTACTATTGCAGCAGTTGGATTTCCTGGGATATTGATGTTTTTTGCTATCTGTGCCAAATGGGTATGGCCATTGATATTTCCTGCTGATGAATTAGAGCATCTAGATGGAGCGGTAGTTGATGACTATATTTTAAAGAATTTAAATATAGTTAAACATGTGAAGGAGCGTGAGAAGTTTGAGGATGTTAATACTTTAGATTATGAATTGGGTGAAAGTACGTAATAACAAATATTGTTAGTTGGAATACACATTATAGTATAAGTACGTATTACTATTATAGCATAAGAAATTCTCATCTCATCTCAAACGAAAATCAATTTGCAGCTTGATGTCCAAACAAGAGTTGAAAGAAATCATCGACTCATTGGAAGAAGAGTATAGAAAGGATCTATCGATTCATCTCTATTCAACACGCTTGTTGCGCCGTGTAGATCAATTCTATCCAGATCATAAATGGGCGGGCTGGCCCCTTCATGTTGATTCAGTTCCGCAACCTTCAACCACATCGAAATACGCAGACACAATAGTAAACAACGATGACTACACGAATGATATCGATGCTGATTTCAGCAAGGTGATACGGGAGGTGGAGCAAGTAATACCGAAGAGAACAATAAAGAAGAAGAGGGCAGAAGACGAAGAAGACGAGGAAGCCGCAGAAAGGGCCCTGAAAGATGTAGAAGAGGTGCAGGAGGAATTGGAGGTGGAAGAAACAGAAGCACCGGTAGAGGTAGAATCATCAGACGAGTCGGGCCACTCAGACCAAGAGAATACCATGGATGATTTCAACCAACAGAAAACTTTCAAGACCAAGTACATAGAACGAAATACAAACAGCAAGGCAGACTTGGTGAACGAAATACACAGTGCAATTCAGCGCCGAATATATCTGAGGTTTTCAGAAATCAATAAGAATTCCAAGTTGGAGGTGCAGTCCGAGATCGAGGATGATTCGACCAAGGAGACGAGTAAGAAAATCGCCTACATGACAGATAGAGTTCTCAACAACGTATTGCTCAAGTTTGATGCGTTTGATAACAAACCGTACAATCTACCTAGCATCGGATGGCAGCTGGTTTTGCTATCCGCAGTGATCGAAATGGAGAAGAGTGGAATTGAGTATGACCCTGTGAAATATCAACAACTTTACGACAAGTGCGAAAGGCTCTTTGAGGAGATAGATTACCAGTATGAATACGAAGAAGAGGAGGGGGAGGATGATGTACCACCTCAGCGAAACGGCTTTGATGTTGTTGAGTACATCGAATCTTTAGAAAAGAAAAACCATCCAAAAGCTTCAGTGGAGGCTCATCTTAAACACAGACAAGCTTCGCAGAAAATGAACTACAACTTCAGAAAGATCTTTGAGAAACAACTTGAGATTCGAAGCAGATTGCATGCTCTTAAATGGAGCGAGCCAAGAGTCAAGAAAAAGCCCAAGTTGAACAGTCTTCAGTCACAAACTTGGGAACAGACTAAGTTGAATTCTATTAAACATGGAAGTAACATTATTGATGCTGATGCATATTTATTGGATGACTATTAGTAATCATATCATATTAAGGTTCACAAATATATACGAAGTCATTATTATTCATCTATTAAACTTTTGTAATGACTTAATCCAAAAGGTTAATAAGCTCAGATAATTTCGCAAACTCACTAAACCTTCTTCTTATAAGTAGAAGTAATTTCAGTGTTGAAAATCACATCCCAGAAACTACTAGTCACACCAAAACCCATTTCATAATTCTTATAGTGATGTTCCAAATGATACTTCTTCAATTTTTGAAGATAAGTAGGTAAGTTTGTGTGATGCAAAACATAGTGAGTAACATCATACATGATGTAACCCAAGGTTCCACCTGCAAAACCAGAACAAGCCATGTAGAATGGGAAAACAGAAAACACAAGTCTATAGAAAGGATATGCTAAAACAATGAACAAGGTAGGAGGTAAAACCAATCTGTAACCATCCATAGGCAA
This sequence comes from Kodamaea fungicola, assembly GCA_030560575.1. Classification (NCBI taxonomy): domain Eukaryota; kingdom Fungi; phylum Ascomycota; class Pichiomycetes; order Serinales; family Debaryomycetaceae; genus Kodamaea; species Kodamaea fungicola. Next base: position 115,052 of record JAKTTX010000022.1, on the reverse strand, counting down.
GTAGTGGTGGATTCCGTGCAACAAAAAGTGTAAAGTCAAAGCAGCTGGATGGTCAGGCAAGTAACCGTCCAAGTGGAAGATGAATCTGTGCAAACCATATTCCACCAAAGTCCAGACGAAGAGCCCCATCACCCACAAACTCATGGCCGAGAGCCAGTGTTGATTCATGAAGCCGACGTAGAATATAAACATGTTAGGAGGAAGCCAAATGGTAGGAACCACCCACCAAGGAGTCAATGAGAGAGGCTCCAAGAAGTTACCGAAGAGAGGAGCCGATCCTTTCCCATAGTGTCTTGGTCTATGCACCTGATCCAAATAAAAGTCCTTCGTAAACTTTCCTCTCCAGACCTGCATCAACAATGGCTTGTTCAAATCGAGGAACTTGTGCTTTTTGATGTCCTCACTGTAGTCTGTTTGGATGGATAACTTCTCGGCTGCTGGTAATGTGTCATGGAACTCACTAAGATCTATGCGCACCTCGACCGGAGTCTTGTTCTTGTTATTCAAGAGTTCTTCCTCCTCCTCGGGAGTGGCCAAATACCCAATCAACATACCATCGTCCAAGATCTCGTACGCACTTTCAGAGTGTTCGTGCGACGTCACATCCGCCATAATCTCAGTCACATCTTTACCAGCGTATGGCAAGATCAAATCTCCTCCAGCTGGATGCTCATCCAAGAATCCAGTCACATCGTACACTTTCCGGTTATACAAAATAATCCAACAGTCGTTTTTCTTATTGTGTTGGGCAACACTTGAGCTCGATAACAATGGTAAATTCCTCATAATGGTTTTTATTCAATTATGAGTTTATATTTTAAAATTTGTTACGTATGAAAAAACACGTGAGTCTACCGTACACAAAAATTGTGGTACGAGGGTTCAAGCGTGATCTTAGAATGGTGTGAAGATGTATGAGGTGACCGAGCATATTTCTATGATTTGTATATGTTGCATATTCTCATTAATTTGATGATTTTGAATTTAAATTTATGTTTAGATTATGTTATTTTATGACCTCCTAATACTTTATGAATACTTAGGTTACTTAATGTTAGTTTATCAATACTGCACTTAATGTTAGTTTTCTGTTGAAGTTCATGCTTTACAATTCTTCTATTCCTCCACTCATACTCATAGTTCTACTCTCTTTCAAGTCTTTCAGAAAGTCTTTCAGCTTGTCTTGCTTCCATTAAATCAGCAACATCGCTCATTAAAGCACCACCATATTGATCTCTTATGACATGATAACGGTGACGAGCACGAAGTGTACCACCATCGGAGCTTGTAGCAGAGTTACCCGAAGCGGTGAATGTCATGGGTGAAGAACCCGGCCTCTCTCTAGGCGGGAGTTCAGGCATAGATGCATTGTTGGTAGGATCCATTGAGGGAGCACGAAGTGGCCTTGGATTGTCAGCGCTATACATGCTAGGAGGACGTGTTGGACGAGGGTTATCAGCGCTGTACATCGTGGGAGGACGGGTTGGAAGAGGGTTATCAGTGCTGTACATGCTAGGAGGACGTGTTGGACGAGGGTTATCAGCGCTGTACATCGTGGGAGGACGGTACGGCCTTCCATTGTTTAGGTCCAACATGGTTGTAGGACGGTACGATCTTGCATTGTTTAGGTCTAGCATGTTTGCAGGACGATAAGCCTCTTCGGTAGGACGATCCGGAACCTGAGGAGGATCATTAACAGGGCGTTCGAGCACAGGACGCTCATAGTTTGCTGCAGGTTCTGGTTCCATAGGGCGACGTCTTTCATTAGAAGGCTCTGATCTTCCTTCAGAACGCTCAGTTCCAGAGGTTTCGTTGGAGGCTGCAGGTCTTCCGGCTGTTGTATCTAGTCGAGTATTGGATATCTCAAACACATCGGCAAGAGTGGTGGAATCTGGGTTGAATAGGGACGAGGTACCAGAAGCACCAGCACTAGTTGATACCAAAACATTCTGAGTAGTGTCAGGAGTCAAGATAGAAGGTCTACTTCTGTTAACTCTTTCAGAAATGGATCTAAGAAAAGAGTCCCTAACCAGAGGGTAGTAGACAAAACAATCACGATCAGCCTCGACCGACGAAGAACGTAAGATGGTGAGGATCCGGCGAACCTCCAAAATAGCCTTTTTGATTTCTGCAGCAGATTCGTTTTGCTGGTATGCTCTCTTCTCCACCAAGGATATACTTTGAGATACTTTCTGAACAAACAGCGGGAGAACCATTTTGAGTTTCATGGAGCGATATTTCTGATCCTGAGATGAGTCCAGAAAATTGGTTGGCAACACTTGCCCAATGACTGTTCTTAATGTGAGTAAATAACACTTCAATGCAACAAGACTTTTGCCCATGTAGAGATGACAGTAGCCCAACTGGGTCCATGCAGGTGTGAAACTTTGTTCGATGCTAACAGCCTCATTGAGGTCGGATATAGCTTCCGCAAAGCAAAATAACCCAATATGAGCTATGGCTCTGTTGGTCAAAATTTGAGGAACCATTTCAGTAATGCAGTCTGGCAATCCAGAACAGATATCTATGGCGTTGGTGTACTTGACCAAAGCCTGTGCATATGCTCTATTTGACATGAGATTATTTCCTTGTTCTCTGAGTTTTTTGATAACCTCTATCTTTGAATCGGAATCAAACATCAACATCTCCAAGTATGAATTCAAATAACCGCGGAATACGTCTGAAACTGGAGCACCTTGAGGACCTGACTCTCTTCGCAAAAGATCAATCACACTATCCACCTTGAAACGGAAAGAGTTACCAAAGATCCCTAAATTGGAAACCGAATCGAGATACTCCACAACAAAAGACGTGATTTCAACGTACGAATAGTTACTTTCCATCAAAAAATAGAGCTTCTTTGCCAACTGTGCCTCTCTTTCAATCAATTTTATGCGTTGTTCTACTGGTTTCCCAATCTCCTTTTCAATTCTCTCTATTAAGTTTTCCGTCTTTAGGGATGAAGGTACCTCGAAATTACGGATATTGGGCCCAAGAACCAACCCTTCAAGCTTTTCGATGAGTCCCGTGGTGTCCAATTCTCTATAATGCGACGATACTTTGCTTAGTCCATACTGACGCACCTGTGTAAGATCATTTAAGGAATCTTGAAATTGGATAGTTTCTTCCTCACTTTGTCCCTGTTCTGCCTCAAAACTCTTAAGTTTCTCCTCTGCCTTCAACAAATGATGCTTGATGGCTAGCGACAACGCAAACTCAAAAGCATAATCATCCTTGGTTTCAAGAATCATAATTCGGTTTTTTTTTTCTATGCCCACAAATGAGTAATATATTATCTCCGGGAAGCTGTGAGTTGCCTTTGAGGATCAAAGCATTCTTGAAGGCTTCTAGAACAAAGTCTGATGACAATATCAGAGAAAACTTAAGTAGCGCACTGTGTGACGACTATTTCACCAATACATTGGTTCCTTCATGGTCCGAAAGAGATTCTGTCCTCAACTATTGTGATTCGTATTCCCAGGCATTGAGGAAAGAAGTCGACACAAGTAGAAGCGAGGCGGTGGATTTTGACCTTAGATTAGATCCTTATGCTGCTAGAAATCATAGAGAGCGTACAGAAGAAAAGTTTAGAAAGATAGAAGGTATAGAGATGTGGGTCAAAAACGAGCGTTCTGTAGAATCAATCATTCGTTCAAGCACGGTATCTGTGTTGAATGATAGATGCTTCTACTATGATTGGTTGGGACGTTTCACAAAGAGTGTGTCTAGCTTTACATAAATTTCCCCACACTACTCTTGGATATATTTTAATGTCTACGAATTACTATCAAATCCTACTTATGTACAGCGGCTGCGGCTGCATATGCAAAGTTATTCTTCAGTTTTGTCTCCTTTGTATCTTTCACCTTTGTTTTTTTGGTCAGCTTCACTTTCTTCTCCAACTTTTTTTCTCGAACTGGAGAGCTTATCCTGTTGATGGGGTTTGGTTGTGACTGAGTCTTGAAAACCATGTCCTTCGCCATAAGCAAACAGTCTATCCAGCCGTAGTTGTTACCCAACTTCAACTCCTCGCCATTGCGCCCAATCACGTGGACAAAAGTCTTTAACGTTAGTTTGTCCATGCTCGAGATTCTTTTTAAGAAAATCAAGTCTCCTCCTTCTCTGATGAGTTCTAAGATCAAGTATCCAAAAGCTTCCTCCTCCAAATCTCTATCGTTCTTGGTTTCAAACTCATAATCATACATCAGGTAGTCATTACCTTGATTGGCCTTCAAATCAATAAGGGTAACGTTAAGTTTCTCATCTATGAAAAACACCCGTGCGAGATTGGTCACAACAGTGACTACTGGGGTCTTTTGAAGACTATGTTTATACTTGCCCAACAACTCATCAATCACTTCATCATCCAATGGCTCGTTTTTGCTTCGTTTCAATACCTTGTTACTCAATTCCAGTTTGAATATAGTATCCATCTTAAGAATCTTTTCTTCGTTCTCTAGTAAACTTGAAATTTCACTAAACTTGACTATGTTTTCTGTTTGTTTGTCACGCTTTGGAAGTTCCGCTTCGATTTTCGTTGGCTCTACCTTAGCGTCCCGTGGTATCTCCATAGACTTCAGATGACTATGTTTAGCCGTTCGATTCTGATTGAATTGAAAAGTGTCAAGCGTAGGTGATCTAGTTAACCCTCCGTTAGACGCCATTCTAGCTCCAGTAATACCAGGGTACTGTGGTACTCGGCCACTGGCTGCCATAGCTGCTGCTGCATGTGGAAAACTCTGTTGATTTACTGGTTGGACCTTTGGAGCACCATAACTAAAATTACGGTTGAATCCAAGTCCATTTGGAGAGCTTGGTGAATATTGATTACTTCCTGATCTCTGTACAACCAATGGTACCACTTGAGGCTTGTGTACAGATAATGGTGTAACCTGAGGTTTTGACGGAACCAATGGCGTGGTAATCCTCTGTGCATTATTCTGAGGTGGCAACGATTGATTGGGCCTGATATTACTTTGCTTTTGACCCGGAGGTAAAGGAGCATGGTTTTGCGGGGGTGGTTGCTTTTGAACTGGAGGTACAGGAACATGGTTTTGTGGGGGTGGTTGTTTTTGATATGGCTGATAAGCTTGGTTTTGAGGAGATGTAGACTCCAGATGATAAAGTCTAGATTGTGGAGAAGAATTCATCTTAGGAGGAGAATGCGACGGTTGCTTCAAATGAGGGGAATTGGGTAAAACCGTTGCAGGTTGTTGTAATTGTTGATTCATCAAATGTAATTGAGTTCCACTGAACCCTTTTTTCAATTTCGTCGCAGGTTGATAAGACTTTTTTGCACCAAACAGAGGAATTAGGTTATAGTCCGACAGTTGAAGTTGAGTATGAAGTTGTTGGAAATTGTTGGATTGCTTCATATTTCTATTCGAGCCGGTTTTAAAAGTGGGAGGATGTTGCTGAAAGTTTGAACCCTGGAACGGCTCGAATCTGGGGACCTTTCTAAACCAAATGTAATTTTTATCGTCCCATGGAACATCTGAAAACCAAGGTGATTTCATGATTTGCAGAAGAGACCATCTCTGCAGTGGTTCTGGAATTAAGATATTGTCAATGATAGCAACTATATCTTTGGGGATCGGATGTGAAGAGTTGTAGCTATACTCCAGTTTAATAATTTTTTCAAATGTCAAATACTCCGTCAAACCTTGAAAAGGGGGATTACCATGGAAGAATTGATAGAGAATGCACCCTAAAGCCCACACATCCGATTCGTACCCGCAGAGATTATTAAGTAATAATTCTGGTGACACGTATTCTGCAGTGCCCACAAATGATGCCTTGCGCTCTTGTTGCTCAGCACCTTCAATGTTGTTATACTCAATGTCAGGCGAACTATTAGTCGATACACCGGGTTCATCTAATAGTTTGGCTGCTCCAAAGTCTGTAATTTTTAAATTGAAGTTGTGATTGACCAAAATGTTCTCTGGCTTTAAATCTCTATGTATCACACCCTTCAGATGAATAAATTTGACAGCATCTATTATTTGACACATGTAAAACTTGGTTACCACTTCGGAAAGTGATCCAAACTTCCGGATTATAGACAACAACTCTCCATACTCTGCAAAATCCAAAACAAAAAATAAGCTTTGTTCGTCTTGAAATGTGTAGTAAAGCTGGACAATTCCTGGATGTTGCTGTCCCAATCTGTATAATGTGGTCTTTTCAATGTTGACATACTTAACCTTGTTCTCTTTGACTATATGAAGCTTGGATAGAACCTTGATTGCATACGTCTTTTTAGTTTGTAGATCACGGGCCGAGTATACCGTGGAGTACGACCCTTCTCCAATCCTAGCTCCAAATTGAAAGTTTTCTACGGACTTCTTCTTCCAATTGCTAGGGGAGTTTCCATCTCCTGTGACCTGGCTTCCGAGGGGTTGAGGCAGTGCTGGAACAGCCTGGTTTTCAGTCATCTGTGGGTTGAATCTTTCCCCTTTTTTGTTGTTCTTTTTTTTTTGTTTACTTTCGTTACTTGCTTTTTGCAAGCGCTTGATTCAGGGTGTAAGAAAGCGGCGATCTTACATAACACCTGAAACGATAATTCTCAACTTGCGTACTTTTACAATTGACCTACATTATAAATAGAGACTGTACACAGATACTCGCATTTTAAATCTTCTGATATGAAGATTCGCATAATAAAAATTCATAGATGATTGTATATCGACAATTTGTACGCCGTTGTGGATCGGGTACAGCAGGAGTGCTAAAACTTCAGTATCGTTCTCCATCTAGATCGTTACATTCAGCAGGAGTGCTAAAACTTAAGCATCATACTCTATTGGACGACAAAACCACACACTTGCGAAGAGTATTTGATGACCAAAAATATTTCAACAAATTCAAAGGTAGTGGTCATCGAACAGGTTTATTTAAGAATGAGTTCTTGCTGACTCCGAACGGATTGATTGACTTCCTGAAACACTCCCTTTGTGCAGCAAAACTGTTGGTTCAGGACATGCTTGAGACCGTCAAGACGGAAGATGGCCGGTTGTCGTATATCAAGAAAATGGACCAACTTAGTGATATACTTTGTCGGGTAATAGATGTAGCCGAGTTTATTAGAGCCACTCATCCTTCGAACCAGTGGGTCAACGCGGCACAGAAAACACATGAAATCATGTTTGAGTACATGAACCAACTTAACACCAATGTTGAGTTATACGAACATTTAAGAGATCTTTTGGCTGACCCCGAGGTGATTACTAAATTATCCAATGAGGAAATCCAAGTGGGCAACTACTTAAAACAAGACTTTGAGCGGTCTGGAATCCACATGGATCCAATTACAAGAGACCAATTTGTAAATATTAATCAGGAGATCTCCTTATTGGGATCTCACTTCAACAATGAGTTATCCAGTGTAAAGTCATACTGGTTTGAGTTGGAAATGCATGAGTTTGAGCTGCTTGAAGATCCGGAGTTGAAAAAGCAGATTTTACAGTACCAAACTCACTATGAAGCGCTGCGTGACCCAACCAAAGTTTACGTGGTATTGGCAGGAAACATTCCTGGGTTGCTTCTTTCTCAATGCTCTAATGAACTGGTTAGAAGAAAGGTACTCTTGGCTCTTCACAACTGTCCTGATGATCAAGTTAGAACTCTTGATGAAATCATCAAAAACAGAGCTATTCTTGCCAAAATGTTAGGTTACGAATCATTTTCTCACTATCTGTTGGAACACAAGATGGCCAAGAACCCAGAAAACGTGGTTCACTTTCTAAGCAACTTACAAACCACCTTGAAGAACGGAGTCATTGAGGAATTGCAAAATTTACAAAAGTTTAAACTACCGAGAAAGGTTTTAAAGACTGATGATGATTTATTAAATTTTATCAAGCCTTGGGACAGAGACTATTTGTTACATCAATTGCAAATTTCCCAGACACAAGCTCCGATTCCTCCAATTAAAGATTATCTTTCTGTGGGAACGATTATTGCTGGATTAAGTAAATTATTTACTCACTTGTACAATGTTGAGTTTATACCAGTTGCAACATCCAAAGGTGAAACATGGAATGAGACTCAGGTTAGGAAATTGAGAGTTTTTGACAGAACCACTCAGAATGATGTGGGGTACTTGTATCTTGATTTCTGGTCCAAAAAAGTGTTGCCATCTCACTTCACTATAGTTTGCTCACGTAGGTTGAATAACGAGCCAATAGCTGAAATATCCAAACAAGTTCATTTGCATGACAACTACCAATTGCCGGTTGTTTCGTTGATTTGTAATTTTGAGAAGAATGATGACTCTGGAGTTATTGGCAGGTTTGCTGGTGTCGACAAGGCAAAGCCAACGTTACTTTCTTTGGACGAAGTCGATACTGTTTTCCATGAAATCGGCCATGCCATGCATTCGATGATTGGTAGAACAGAATTGCACAATCTTTCTGGAACTAGAGGCTCGACTGATTTTGTCGAGTTGCCTTCTGTATTGATGGAATCTTTTAGTAAAGACGCAAGAGTTCTTTGTAAGATTGCCCATCATTATGAAACAAACGAACCTTTGAGTGAGGAATTGTTTAATAATCACAGAAAGAGACAAGTTATTTTGGGCAATTGTGAATTATTCATGCAATCGAAAATGGCTGTTTTGGATCAAGTCTTACATGGTGAGATGATTATTAATCAATTAGAGATGGGTCACCCGATTGATCTGACCAAAGAATATCACCAAACTGAAAAAAATTTGAAGGTTTTTGCAGATGAACTTTCAACATGGCATGGCAAGTTCCCCCATTTGTTTTCTTATGCTGCCGTCTATTATTCTTATTTGTTTGATAGGGCTATGGCTGAAAAGATCTGGAAAGGATTATTTGAACAAGATCCTTGGAGCAGAGAAGCCGGGACAAAATACAAAGATGCAGTCTTGAAATGGGGTGGTACTCGTGACCCGTGGGTATGCCTTGCGGATGCCTTAGGGGAAGAGGAGTTGGCTCATGGCGATTCGAGATCGATGGAGTTGATTGCTAGGAAAGTTTAGTGCCTATTGTAAATTGAAATCCCCGAGAAATCGCCGTTAATGCATCACCCGATGGTCCGTTTTGAGAATACCCATAACCTGATTCTCGCCTTCACTTACATAACATGGTACTTATATTTTATAACGCAATATCCAGGCTCGCTCGATATTGCCCCGTTCTTTCTCTCGAGCGGACTTGTACATAAAAAATACAAATGCAGCAATTGCTACCGAAATAGGCCCCGGCGTCCCCTCCAAGAAAACCTCACGGCGTCAACCCATCGGGCATTCTGTCAGACTTATGTAAGCACGGAAAAAAGCGTTCCTGCAAATTTCAGGTCCTGGGCCCTTAAGGGATCTACAGTACAACTGTCACGGTCTTACTTCTTCTGGACCTAGTCTGATCAAACAAGCTCTCGTTTGGTAAATCACGACAGATCTATTCACACGAGTTTCCCTTTGTATTATTGTTTTTGCTATTATAAAAAAAAGAAAAATTTGCTACACTTGCACTTTTGTGACTCACGGTGTTGAGCAATAGTCTAATGCACAACCCTGCAAAAAAGGCTTTCCAACGAATAGAAACTAACCGATATGGTCAGGCCGCTAAGTAAGGTTAAGCTTCCGGGAACGAGGGGATCTTCTTAGCGCCAAAGCTTTTTTTTTACATATCTAAAAAGTAATATAGTTGTTAGTGTAGTCGTGCTATTATGCAGATATCAAGTTGGTAGAGAGGTCGATATTGTTGCGATAGCCTTGTTATTATAGTGATCATGATTTCTTTTTGCCGGGGAAACAAACTTTCTTTTATTTTTTTTTTTTGCAACAAATACATGCAAGTGCAGCATATATTGTTCGCAACAAACCATTTAAGTATAGTGTAATCTCGCGATTTCTATCTTATCAAATTTAGCAATTTTATCATGTCTAAAGATCTCGAAGTTAGTGTTACTTCGGAAGTTAAAGAGAATGGCTCCAACTCTGTTTCGGAGTATTCGCAGCAACAGCAACAGTTGAGTGGCTGGGCTAAATTCAAGGATTCATTCACCAGACAGACCACAGAAGATGTCGATGCTGGTAAACAATTACAAAAGGGTATTTCCAAACGTCATTTAACCACGATGGCACTTGTTACTGGTATTGGTACCGGTCTTTTGGTTGGTTCAGGAAAAGCATTACACAACGCTGGTCCGTTGTTTCTTCTTATTGGGTACGCCATCGTTGGGTCGTTTGTCTACCCTACCTTGCAAGCAGCTGGTGAAATGGCTGTGAACTATTCTGATTTATCTGGTGGTTACAACAACTACCCAAGAAAGTTTCTTGATGAATCGTTGACGTATGCCATTGCATGGAATTACTGTATCCAATGGCTATCTGTGATTGCCATTGAGTTGGTTACCGCTTCCATCACTATCAGTTACTGGAACAACAAAGTAAACCCAGATGTGTGGGTGACTATTTTCTATATTGTCGTTTTGTTCATCAACTTCTACGGTTCCAAGGGCTACGGTGAAGGTGAGTTTATCTTGGGATCATGCAAGTTGTTGATGATCACTGGTTTCATCATCATGGGTATTGTTGTCGATGCTGGCGGAGGGCCTCACAAAAAATACATTGGTGGTATGTACTGGCGCAACCCTGGTTTCCACACCAACTTCAAGGGCTTGTGTTCTGTTTTCGTGACTGGAGCCTTTTCCTTGGGTCAATCTGAGTTTGTGGCCTTGTCTGCTGCTGAACAAACCAACCCGCGTAAGGCCATCCCTACCGCCTGTAAATTGATCTTCTGGAGAATTATCATTATGTTCTTGGGTGCTTTGACAATTGTCGGTTTATTGGTTCCTTACAACTCAGACAGATTGTTGGGTTCCGCTGGTGCAGCAGACTCCCACGCCTCTCCATTTGTCTTGGCTGCTGAATTGCACGGAGTCAAGGCTGTTCCTTCTATTATCAACACTGTTATCTTGTTATCTGTTACTTCAGTTGCTCTGTCTGCTTTGTACTCTGCTTCCAGAACTTTGCAATCGTTGGCTGAGCAAGGCTTTGCTCCAAAGTACTTTAATTACATAGACAAGGCTGGTAGACCTTTGAGAGCTTTGATTATCAGTTCCATCATTGGGTTGTTTTCCTTCATTGCTGCATACAGCAAGAGAGAAGATGTTTTCAACTGGCTTTTAGCTATTTCTGGTTTGTCCCAAATCTTCACTTGGTTCAGTATCTGTGCCTCTCATGTACGTTTCCGTTTGGCTTTGAAGTACAACAACATCTCTGTCGATTCGTTGGGTTATGTTGCTTCTACAGGTGTTTGGGGTTCTTACTACGCTATGATTTGGCATGTTCTTGTTCTCATTGCTCAATTCTGGATTGCATTGTTCCCTGTTGGTACCGATAAGCCGACTGCTTCTGCCTTTTTCCAATCATACTTGGGTGCAATTGTCTTGATTCTTTTCTACGTTGGTCATAAATTATACACTAGAAAGTGGAGACTTTTAATTCCAATCTCAGAAATCGATATTCACACTGGAAGAACTATTTTTGATGAAGAGGTTTTGAATTTGGAAAAGCAAGAAGAACGTGAAAAGTGGGAAAGATCTTCTTGGTTCATGAAGATTGTTAGAAGTTTCCTTTAAAAAGTTTATACCAAACATAATATAATTATTTAATATCTATACTGTAGTGTAACGATTATAATATATTGTATGTAGTGTTCTTTCTATCTTTTTATGTCGTATCTTTTTTTGTATCTTAAAACTGGAGAGTTCTTGTTTTACTGTCGTACTAAATTAGGAACAACATCTTCACTAACACTCGAAATACATGATTTTTATGAGCACGAACGAAATACTACCATAGTTTCTCTATAAATCATTTCAAATATCTAATACTTCCCTACACTCAAATATGAAAATCGTATGTTTATCTAGTCGCATTTTGCAATATGATTTTTCACATTGATGAACTACATCAAAAGAGGAATAAGATCGTACTCTACAAAAGGCACGACCTCGTTGCTGCGTGCGCAACTTGATGTCAATGGAATAATCTCCAACTATCAGGAATACCAATCATCTATAGAAAGAAGAGAGTTGTCTCAAGATATCAGCCTAAATTTGCAGTTCCTCATCGACAATAGACAAAGACATGTTTCTTTGAATTATGAAGTAAATACTCTTAGAAGTACTAGGCTGAAGTTAGGAAAGACTGGGGGAACTGATGCCATAGAACAGCTTCTGCATATCAAAAAACGGTTGAAGCCTTTGGAAGCTGAGCTCAAGGAGCTCACAGAAGAAATGTGGACAAGGGCTGAGTCGTTGCCCAACTTGATTGACCCAACTGTAAAGGACAAAGAACAGATTGTCGAGTTAATCAACTGTACCAGTCCAGAAGAAGTTGAAGCATCTGCTCCTTACAATAAAGCCCGCGAACACTCCAAGATTGGCGAGAAACTTGGCATCATGGACTTTAAAGTGGCATCGCGAATCCTGGGGTCTTCATGGTACTACCTTATTGGAGACGGTGCACTTTTGGAACAGGCTTTGGTACAATATGCTTTGAAGCAAGCAAGACTAGCAGGGTATAAAACAGTTGTTCCACCTTCATTGGTCAGGGATGATATCATTCTGGCGTGCGGGTTCAAGCCTAACGACCAGAACAATGAAAAACAGATTTACTCGGTTGAAGGGGAGAATGTGTCCTTGACAGGAACAGCCGAAATCCCGCTTGGTGCTTTACACTCTTCGTCTGTGCTCGAAAAATTACCTCTCAAGTACGTGGGCGTTTCGAGAGCATACAGAGCCGAGGCTGGTTCTCGTGGTAAGGATACTAAGGGTCTCTACAGAGTACATGAGTTCACCAAGGTGGAACTTTTCCATTTTACATCCCCAGATAAAAGCGAAGCTGAACTTGAACTGATCAGACACTTCCAAGTGAATCTTATTAAGAGCCTTGGTATCAAGGCTAAGATGATTAGTATGCCTTTCAACGACTTGGGCTCACCTGCAATGAAGAAGTATGATATTGAGGCCTGGATGCGTGGTCGTGGTAAATGGGGAGAGTTGTCTAGTTGCTCCAATTGTGGTGATTACCAGCTGAGACGGCTTGGTATTAAGTTTAGCGAGGAAGATACTTTGATTCATGTACACACCCTCAATGGAACTGCCATGGCTGTACCTCGTATGATCGTGGCACTTATAGAACAAAACTATGACCCAGAATCTGGAACCATCACGTTACCTGAAGTTTTATGGGACTACATGGATGGAAAGAAGTATATGGAGGCTTCCATATAAGAATTGTATATAGTGAAATCTAGATCTAAATATGAATGTACACAAATGTCAATCTAACATAGAGGACTAGTTTCATAGCTTTAAGTTGAAAAAAATGCCTGCAAATCCTATTTATAATTTTGCTAGACAAGTTAATTAAACGGTGAATTTGAAGTGTACATATGTGATTGGAGTTTTTATGATGCTTGCTCTTAAAAATTTATAAGTTAAAAAGAACTATATGGGTGGTTTAAACAGGGAATATACAAGTAACCCATTGTGTTCAATTGTTGATCAAACATTAATTTGTTGTCTCACAAACTCAATCGATGATTTAAACTACTCGCTATCCGAATTGTTTGTTTCACTTATCGAAGTAATAGGTGAAAACTTCTTAACAGGAGTACTCGCAATTCTTTTATTTCGATTCAACCCATGCAAACTCTTGTCTTTGAACTCGTTCATCTTGGAAGTATGGAACTGACGTATTTTCTCCAACTTCTTAGTGTTTGTGACCTCTACGTTTTCAACCTTATCCACCAACTCCTTAAAATCATTTTGTAATTGCTTATATGATTCATATTTCTTATCGTATGCAGCGGAAAGTGCATCGTACTTTGCTTGCAAGTTTTCGTATTTTGACTCGAGGGTTCCATTGTATTTCGAGTCAACCTTACTACTGTTCCTCAATACATGACTTTGTAAATCAAAAAGTTTGTTATCAATGTTAAGTAGTTTGGTATCAATGGACTTTGGAAAATTTGTATCCTCAAATGTAACACCAGACAATTGTTTGGAGATTGAATCAACAATTTGTCTCACAAAATCATCGCCATAGACCCCGTCGGTGCTCGGCGCCCTGTCGTCCTGTTTTTGGATCTGTTGTGTTAGAAGCTTGTTCATCTCATCAAGCTTCGCTATAAGTCCTGTGATATCTTGTTTTGTTGCATTTCCTTCAGTTATCACTTCCTCAGAATAATTGGCTATGTTTTCCAACAACTTGTTTAAATTTACGTTGTTACTCCTCGATCTCTCGTATAATTGTCCTACGTCGAGATTCGTCTGTTTGGTCGACACCTCTATGTTGTATAATTGTTGTTGTATCTTGTTGTGGACGCTATGAATATGCTCGAAATGTTCATCAATGTTATCATTCTGTAGAAACTTTAGTTTACCTACAGACGTTGAGGAACTTCCCTTGTTTGGTGATACCGGCTTGAGCACCTTACTATAATCCCCATGTGATTGCACTGGTGTTGTTGGAAAGTTCTCTTTGTCATATGGCATATTGTTTTTTACTTGAGTTTACGCTTTTTTATTTCCTATCTAATAGATATTTTAGAGCCCAAATTTACTCTTAAAAGCAGCAGTATACATTGACTTTTTCCCTTGGTCCATTGTGGATGTCATACTTTCACTAGCAACATTTGCATAATTGTTAAACCCTTCTTCCATACTCTCAAGACCCTGCTGGATATTCCTCATGAATCCAGTGCCCATATCATATGGGTTGTACTTACCTCCCTGTTCATTTTTTCTAACTGGATCTTTGTAGCCGCGGTCATTCTCACTTGTGTTACCGCCGCTAAAGTAGCCATACCCCTGTTGAGGGTTAGCTTCTGGACTGATGTTGTGCGCTAAGGACGACTCTTCGTGTTTAGGTTGTTTTCTGTTAGGACCTGCAATTAACAACGCCAAATCAGAGGATGAGATGAGTGTCGACTGTCCTTTAGCCCATTGTAAAGCGTTTGTAGTTGGTCTGGGTGGAATAACAGCATTCTCGTTGAAAAGCAAATCGGTCTGGTGTCCTTTAATCTTGGCCTTGGTGTTATACATAGCCAAGTTGTAGATTTCAGTACCACTCACTCGTGCAAAGATTGTACCTGTTGGTAAGATACTTGACTGAGACGCAGCACCGGCGCCAAAAACATGTTTCAAATTACTTGGGGCCTTGATATCAGTGATTTCTGCCAATGAAGGAAGAGAGAGAAGCTTGATGAACCCAGATTTCAACATCACCGCCATAACAATTCCCTTAGAAACCTTAACAATCCCACTCCGGAGACAAAAGTCTTCAATCACCTTGTGCGCCAACTTTTGCTTCGGCAATTTCAACACTCTGAGATCTCTGTTGGAGGTTGTTATAACGTAACCTGGAATCACTATTCCTCTTGCCAACTGGTTAAATACTTCAAGAGTGGCCACGGTGGATAGTCCATCTTTGGAGCTGATCGGAATGATCTGGTCGAGTTTGGCTTCGGTCTGGTCCTCATTGGTCAACGACCGGTAGTTCAATCCAATTGTTTTGTCTGTCATCACCACTTGGTAGGCTCCGTTAGGCTGTGGGATAACTTTGAAAAACACCAAGTTACCTCCATTGTTGGTACCAGCCATTAAAATGATGGAAGAGTATCCATCCTGGCCATATTCCATAATGGCAAACTCGATTGCCGTGACGTACGATTGACCTGAAACAGAAACCAAGTACTCATTGATACTAGTGGTATTTAAAATTACAGCTGGCCCTCTGGTGATATCACACACTATGAATCTACCCGACTTGTATCCAATGGCTGCGAATCCGATATCACTCATATTAAGACTGACGACCTCATCCTTTGAGTCTGACAATTGTAAGAGAAATAAGGGCAAAAATGTGTTTGTCAAAGCAAATGTTCCCAGGATTCTTCCACTAATATCTAAGATTTTAGCATTTCCATTGGTATGTTGTGTAGGACAATTAGAATATCCTCCAGATGTAGAACCCTGAAATTTGTTGGACCGTTTTCCAAACTTCAAAATCACCACATCTCCATTGGCAAGTGCAACCAACATTTCCCGACTTCCAAACGCAACAGAAACGTGTTTGATTCTTAAGGATCTACCGTCTCCTTTATCGTATAAGGTTTCCTTTAAACTGACCTGAACTATGGTTTCACCTTCATTAGTCTCGCTTCTTGTGATATCCATCAATCTAATCAAACCATCCTCATGTCCGGTGATCAAGATATTTCTGGAGCCATCATCATTGCCGATTGGTTTGACTTCGTGGTTATGACTAATGGCAGCACCACCCTGTAACAACGACTTGATTGTAGAATTGGCTCCACTAGATGCTCTATTTGATAAAATAGAGTACCAGTCGATTCTTTTGACCAATTGAACATTTGAAAACAGAACTGGAGGGTGCACAAACCCCAAAGATGCAGGCAAAACCAAGTTTCCCAAGTCAGTGCTTCCTTGCGCGCCACCTTTGTCTGTTGGAAACCTAATAAAATGAACCGAGTTCTTGTTTGTCAACAAAAGTAAGTAATCAGGAGCATGACATCCACTATAGTAAGGCAAAGGCTTGAAAGTGATAGGAACAATATCTCTGATGTACTCTCTAGAAGTGGGTGTGCTTGAATGGCATTGTAAAGGGATAACACGTTGCCCACCTTGTGGCAGGACATAAAAGGACGCTTGTTTATCATATGAGGTAATTGAATACTTGAGGGTGTATCCAAAATCAAAAACGTGCATAATCTGTGAGGAACTGTTTTGAGGATCATCCTGACTGATGATCAATTGGGTGATTTCGGGGTCTTCTGTGCATATCCATCTGACAGACGTGATTTCTGGATGCAACTCCTCGGAAATTTGAGAAGGCATCATCATCGAGCCAGGTTTGTGCAAGGACGTTTCCAACACACCTCTGGCTTCAAGCAAGGTACCTGTGGAGACATCCCAGAACACCAAGGTGTTATCCTTGTGAATAGTAACCACATGTAACCCATTGGGGTGGAAATGTGCTTCGGTAACACCAATGATAATTGGTTTACCGCCGCCAAATACCTTCTTTTTGAAACCGTTTTCAACAAAACTGGAAAACTCATAGCCCTTGGCCTCCTTTGTTATTTCATACACAAATGAGCTTTTGACATCATCTGTACCTAAAGAATACACCAAGGCGCAGTGAGAGTAGGACACCAAAATAGTGCCAATGTCCCTAGGGTGCCATTCAACTGACAAAACAGCAGATAACTTGTGCTTTGGTAATACTCTCTTCTGAAGATTGTCAACTCTGAAGGGAGTGACGTTTTGTCTGTCTACATCGTACGACATGATAGACCCATTGGACAACCCAACCAAGACGAAATCCAACGACGGATCCGACGCAATCGCAGTGACTGATCCGGGAAACGAAAAATTAGACAAGATCCGTTTGGAGTGTAGCGACAACACAGTAAGGTCTCCAGATGAACCCGACACAGCTACAAGGTACACACCTTTAATAAACCGAAGATAAGTAATTGGCTTAGATGAGTTGAACTCAAATACAACCTCCACGTTTTGTTTTCCAAACACTCTGATCTCATTCTTCAGAGTGGACACTGCAAGCAACGACTGGACAGGGTCATATGCTACCGCCAAAATTGAGTTCTGAGCGATACCCAACTGGTTGATGATTGCTACGTCAAAATGTTTGGGGTTGATGTCTGTGGGTGATAAGTCCAAAGAACCTGCATTCTTTATGGCATTTGAAACCGAACTAAGCGACAATGGCGCCTTTCTCAGCTTCAATTTATCAAACATGAGCTTTTAATGCACAATCCGCAGTCAAGAAGGAATCATGTTCCTCTGTGCACGTGATGCCGTATTTACAGCCAAACAAACACGTATTTTGAAAATTGTAGTTTACAGCTTGTAAAGAAAAATGGTGAGTGCGAAGCATTTAGAAGCTAAAAGGAATACTAACATATAGGCTTCTTCTATTGACAAATTGATTGGTTTGGGAATGCTTGGTGTAGCAATTGCAGTATTTACTTATTACACAACTTGGGTTTTCGTGTTACCATTTGTTGATGAATCAAATATCTTGAATTCTTTGTTTTTACCAAGAGACTATGCTATTAAGTTGCCATTGCTTTTGTTGTTGGTTGCTGCTTTGAGCGTTGGTTCATTTATTGGTAGAACTTTAATCAAGAAGGCTGAAAAGGAGAAGGCTAAGAAGAGTAAGAAGGGTCAATAGATGTTGAAGTATGAAGTGGGTTATTAAGATCACCCAGTTAATTAGGTTACCTATAGGTAATATTCCTGTATCTTCTATCAACTTTTATGATTATGAGATGTTTTAGATTCATGTAAAGTCTCTGCTCTGCATTATGTAAATTCTTCATGTTCTAGATTAATGTAAAGTCCCTGCTCTATTATCTATGAACGCACTATATAGTTTCCTGACTTTGTGATATATTTAACACCCTTGTATGGCTTTACAGTATCACCCAAACCCTTAGCACTGACAATGTTCAAACTTTCAACTTTCAAGCCACTAGGCACTATGCCCTTATAATCAAAGTTCAAATTCATGTAGAGAGGAGTGATGTTTTTCTTGGTTTCTTTGATATCAATGAGATCGATTTGGTCGGTATCTTCCGAGGAGTCGTCGATTTGGTTTGTTTGGATCGAGGCATGCAAAAGAGGATGAATTCCGGGCTTCAATGTGTTTAATTTCCATTCACTTTTACCTTTGCCCAAGTATCTGAAGTCTCCACTGGTAATTCTTTTACTCTTCACACCAGTGATTCTAGTAGACTTATTATTTTCGTCATCTTCGCTGTCGTCCTCGTGCAAGAATTTATCCTCGCTTGTATTCCCCGTACTGATTTCAACAGAGAGGTTTTCAATCTTGGAGACTGCCTTATTTTCCTTGACATAGAGCTTGATTTCAAACTCATTGAGATTATCACCCAATCCAGTTTGAAAGTCCACTTCAATGAGACCTAATAAATCCATTGACTTGGCGTTGATGTCGACGGTGTATTCCATAAGCGTGGAGTTGCCGTCTGGTGGAATAAAACTAAGCACTCCACTACTCAACCACTTCTCCAAATTTATACATTCGTGGAGACTTGGAAGATCCGTATGAACTTTATTTAACGCCATTTGTAACATAGGAATACCAGATAAATTGGATTTGAAGTTTACCTGACCCTTGATTTCCCCACTGATCGGCACAAGTTTGCTTGCCAAATTCAATCTCGAAGTAGAATAGAACCCCGAGTCAAACTGTCTATCTATACTGGCCAAGTTTTTCAGATTTGATACAGGCTTTAAAATGACATTCACTGATTCTATGATATCAACGTACATTTCATTATTGGTGTACTTGACGTTGGATCTTCTCCAAGGAATGTCATTCAACGCTTTAGTCTCATCCGCCTTGGAACCCTTTAAAGATGCTAGACTATTCTTGGTGGCGGCGTTCGCCAAACTTGTACCTGTGCTTATCAACTTGGACAAGAGCGATTTGTTTGGAACAAAATCCTTTAATTTGTTTGCATCCGTCGTGAATGGACTATCACTGTGAATCATTTCATTAAGTATTAATACAACCGTATCACTATTGCTAGTGACCTTAGTTGGTATTAATGGAGGTCCAAAATACTCCAACATTGCCGTTTGAAATCTCTTTAAAAATACACTGGGAACCATGGGGTTCAAAGTCTTGTCCTTTGAGCATGCTAGATAAAAGAATAATGAGTCCACTTTGGTATAAATTATAAACTCTTTGGAATTGACTTCAATTGTTGCCTGTGTTTCCAGTTTCTCTGTTAGCGTTGACGTGGTTGCATTCGCTCGAGTGATAGATGGCTGGTTTGTAAATGGGTCAGTGCTGACGTAGCTCTTGATTATATTCTCCATAACACTAAATTTGAGTGCCGTTAAAGAAGTTAGGTGTTCAAACACAAGGTTATTGCCATCTGTAATGTACAATGATTGAATCATTCTGGGCTTTTAGTTTTTTTTCTCGTTCTTTTCCGATCGGAAATTTATGACAATTTTACAAACATATTAAACATTAAATATATTAGGGATTAATAGGGAAAGGGGTTGGGGAAATAAAAAGTTGGAGTATACAACTAGTGTATAAATATCTTTCAGAATCAATCTTCATTAACGAAGCGTATGATAAATAGTAAAGGGTCCAATATACTAAAAACCATAGTGAACTTCAGATTGATCCATCCAAATATTGCAGCCGAGCCAATTAAAATAAACATCAATAAAAAAATAACAGAAACTAACATAGTAAATTGCGTCAAGATAAAGTAAAAAGAATGAGCTCGTTCAAAGTCAAAGTGCTAGATACTTCAAAACAAATCCAGCACCTTGTACACACACATTTTTCAATCAACTCATTATATATTAAACTTTAGCCTTAAAACACAATCACTTCAAGTGAATACGTTCGCTGCTTGAACTTGCAGGAACAGAGTAATCGTCATCTGCAAGATCGACATCCAAGTCTCTAGCCACTCTAGCTTCCACGTCTTTAATGTCAGCCAAACCGTAGTAGGCAATAGCAGCAAGACCAAGCAAAGCAGAAATAATGGAAAATGTCAAAGCAACAATACCTCTTGCAGTAAAACCGACAGGTAAGGCCTTGTGTTGAACATTTTGACCAGTCAAATCCAAATAGTCTTGAGCATTGGCAGCTGCATTACCTTCGTAAACGATCTTGTTCTTGGAACATGCATCAATGGAAGATTCAGTCAAGGCTTGTCTTGGGTCAGATTGAATTCCCATAGGGTCTTCAATAAAAGTGACAGCCAAACCTTGATCCAAGTGCCATTCAATGTGACAGTGGAAGAACCAAATACCTGGGTTGTTAGCCTTGAATCTAAGAACCATATAGGACTGAGGGTTGACATAAACAGTATCTCTCTCCATTGGGTATTCAGGCCATTCAGCGTGAGAAGAAGCATTGTAGTTGACAGGTGGTAAAGTATCATCGATACCCTCGTGACGTTCAATCACTTGGAAAGTGTGACCGTGCAAGTGGAAAGGATGCTTACCAGTATCCAAGTTGTTAATAACAATGTCAATAATGTCATCCTTTTGCAAAACAATAGAGTGGGTGTTTGTACCGTAAACCAATTCGTTGGTAGCAAGCTCACCAGCAGACAAAGCAGTCATCAAGGTGGGAACCTTAGGTCTGGTGTAGGTGATGTTGTTGAAGAAAGCATAATTGATACCGTTACCCAAGTTGTCCATAACAACATCCAATGTAACAGTGTAATCAGCATCATCCAACAAAGTTGCGTTGTTGTATGGCCTCAAGTAAAAGTCATCCAAGAAATCTTCAATAGAATCAACAAAGTATTCAGAAGGCATAGGTTCATTTTCATTGTACACAATGTAGTTGGTAGAGTTCAAGAGCAATTCCTTTGGAATGACATCCAACATAGTGTCATCAACCTTATTCATAAAAGCGTAGTTCTTTGAAGTATCATTCTTAGTGGTGATCAAAGCAGTATAACGTTGAGCCACGGTAATATAGATCATTTCAGTGGTGTTTGGTTGGACGTAGATACCGTCAACCTCAACAACAGTGAACTCGTGATCTTCCATGTAAAGATATTGAGAAGTAAATCTACCTGTATTGATGATATGCATCAAGTAAGTCTTACCTGGCTCAACCTTCCAAGTATTATTGGTGGTTTCGTTAAACAAAAAGCTCGAAGGAATTGGTTCAGCACCAGTTGGGTTGTATCTGTTCAAAAATTCTGGCATCAATTCATCAGAGGTTTCATGGTAGTGCTCACTAAGAGTCAAAGTAACCTCTTCATCGTACTTGTAAGGAAAGTCGTCGTCTTCAATAATAAATGCACCTCTCATACCATCACCATATTGACCAGTGGTATGGGAGTGGTACCAGAAAGAACCAACTTGATCAGCAACAGTAAAGTTGTATAAAAAGGTTTCACCAGGAGGAATTGGGCATTGGGTAACCATTTCTGGACCATCCATCTGAGATGACCCATTTTGGAACATACCATGAAAATGCAACGTTGTATTTCTATCGTCGAATCCATTAGTCAAGTACAAGTTGACAGTGTCACCCTTCTTGACTCTTAACTCTGGAAGAGGCCAGGTATTGTTGAATCCAATCATCTTTCTTTCAAAGAGACCATCTGGGTTAGCATCGACCCATGTCGTGTTGAAGTACCATGTATGCGTTTCTGCAGAAACAATCGGTAAGATAGCCGCAGTGAGCAACAGAATAGCTGTTGAAAACTTCATTGGCTTTCTTCTTTTATTTTTTGATGTAGTAAATTGGCTGTAAGACTTCTCACACTATTTGGACCTTGTGAGAGAAGTTTATTTCACTTTTTAGGTGGCTGCTATTTTTCTTACTAGTGAAGAAAAAAAGAAACTAGATATAGAAACCTGTCAAAGACAAAGAAAAGTCCCAATAGATGAAAGTATCCAAAAAAGAACCCGTTAATTTAGTTAAAACGGTGAAAAGGGAAATTTAATTTTCTCATCCTGAAGATATCACGTATTTATATAATACTTGAAGGTAAATTGGACAAAAAAAAAAATTTTTCTTTGTACCCCTAATAGGTTGTACAAAAAAAATAAATATCACAAAACATGTTAATAGTATTACCCAAATAAGTAAGATTCCTCCATTAGGTGCATTGAACATTTTTATCTATACCATCAATAGCGAATTTCGAGCTTATGTAAGCTCTTTTTATTGGTCAATTCCTCGCTCACTTGGCTCCTCCCTACCACAAAATAAAATATAACCATAGATTAAATTGATAAAGTCGTATGATTACAAGAGAACTATAAAACCTATCGTTGTTGTCACTACGCACCTCAGAATTCTATTTCTAGTACGTTTTATTCATGTCAATGGTGCAAATCCAACTCTCATCGAGGGATTTGTTTATCTGATGGGGGACTGATCAAACAGATAAAAAAAAATTTGGGCGTTTTAATGAACACCAAAATTTCTTTTTTTCGGTTTCTTCCTCTAATTGAAACCCGAGTCGCATTTTCCAATTGATATCCCAGCTTGCGTTCCCTATTAGTGGGTGAACAATCCAACGATTACCGAATTCTGCTTCGGCGTCAGGAGGGTCTATACTAAATATTTTAATTCTAAACCGAATTTTTTAATTCACACCCTTGCTTTTTTTATGGGGACTACAAGAGATGGTTGCAGAAGTGTGATGTTAGCTTACAGTTTATGTACCTTGAGGCTGAATGCTTAATGATAATTGCTCATGATCGATATAAATAAAATGTCTGATTCACGTGCTCATCGCGAATCGTAAAACGCTATGAAGAGAGTCTTTACTAGGCTTGTATCAACAAGTCAAGACACGTACCGCAGATCAACACACCCTACTTCGGTGCCTGTATCTAGGCTCTTGCTGAACCATTTTCCTCTTCTGATAAAGAAATCATTTGCAGATTATCTTAAGTTCAAGCAAGACAAATCTATTTTTCAACACAATCTTCTTTCATTACTACCGTTTTATCCAAATCAAGACGTTCACGGTCGGTCTGCAGAGATCATTCATACGCCTGTAGATGATGCTGGTAATTACATCAATGAATTTGTTATTCACAGTCCACCGTCGGATGGAACACAAAAACATTTAATCATGATTCATGGTTATGGGGCAGGGTTGGGGTTTTATTTAAAAAACTTGGAACCACTTTCTCTCCAGAAAGGATGGAGTATACATTGTATTGACTTATTGGGGTACGGATTCTCTTCTAGACCATCGTTTGATAAAGTAACAAATTTACAAGAAGTTGAAAAGTGGTTCCATGAATCATTCGACGGTTGGATTAAACAAAGGGGGATTAACTCAGAAAATACTCTTGTGATGGCACACTCAATGGGTGCATATTTATCTGCCACTTATGGGTTACTTAAAAACCCCAACTTCTGCCGTAAATTAATTATGTGTTCACCAGGTGCAGTTATTAAACATAGGAAAAAGGTTGAAATTCCAGAGTATTTTAAAAGACTTTGGGAGAAGAATATCTCTCCGTTTTCTCTAGTTCGAAATGCTGGTCCTTTGGGGTCAAAATTGGTGAGCGGATGGTCCTACAGACGCTTTTCGAAATTGACATCGACTGAAAGAGATAAGTTGCACGATTATTCATATGCTATATTTAATTCGAGGGGATCAGGTGAATACATGTTGAATTTCCTTTTAGCTCCTGGTGCAGATGCCAGACACCCATTAGCTGATCGAGAAATCCAAAAATTTAAACCTGAAATAGATTGGTGGTACGGAAAGGAAGACTGGATGGATATTGAAGGCGGGAAAAGGTGCTCTGAATTGATCAACAAATATCATAAGTCGAAGAGGAGTAAAGTTGTTGAGATTGATAACAGTGGCCACCACATTTATCTTGATAACTATCAAAAGTTTAATGAAATGATGTTGGAAGAAATGAAAAAGTTTTAATATATAGTGTATCTATTCTTTATCTTCCGTGAATTGCACACGCAATTTTAATGCAATAGGTAAATCTGTGTCAGTAACTAATACTTCGTCGCCGTCATTCACCAAGTCCGCTAGTTTCTTAGTCAAGTTTGGACGTGTCAAAGACTCTAAACTAGGAGGGTTTCTTAAATATAAGTTCAAGCTCTTGGTTGCTAACGAAGGGTTCGACATTCTAACATCTTTTTTGGTTGTAAGCTCCTCAATGAAATCTGCAAGCAGCCACCAGGAAGGTACTCTGGCATTTCTCACAATGTGACCACAGACTGCACAGTCAGGAGCTCTTTCATTTTGATAAGAGTACGTATAAATAGATTCATCCCCAGAGTACATCATATAATTATTCAAGAGTGGATTAGAATTTGTTACGATTTTGAACGTCTCATTACAGCACGACGCAGCTATGATTGCATTGGTGGATGCAATCGCAGGAATGATATTCTTCACGACACCCAAAGTTAACAGTCTAGTAACACCAGTGATGTTAAATTGTTGAGCTCTTGATAAAGCTGTGTTGTACATCCAATCTACTTGCGAAGGAATGTCCGCGTCGAATTTTTGGCCTGGGTGTACCTTTGGCCATTCAAGTTGACTGGCCCACTCAATGCAATGTTCAGGTAATCTGGGGGTGTTTGCGATGGTGCACACAGGATATGTAGTTTTAGGAGTGACCAAATTCAAAGTGCATTCGTAACACGAAGACATTGTTGGCAATATGACCCTGGATTGACCACGGAACCCCTCTGTGCCTCCATCAATCATAGGAATCAAATGATTATTTTCTGCCATGGCAACCAAAGTTGCATTTATCCATCTTCTGGCTTCAACGCTGTCCAAACCACATACAACAACTTCAAACTGCTCATAATATTCTAATGGCTTCAGTTGAATGGTTCCATAGAACGGGTTGATCTTTAAAAGTGGGTCATTCATGCGCTCAATGATGAAGTTTGCTGCCACCACAGCCTTGGGTTGACCAACGTCCTTTTCACGGAATAAAAACTGTCTGTTCAAATTGGATACATCTATTGTGTCCATGTCAATCACATCTATGTTCTTGAATCCTGTTAATGCTAGATTCTTGAGGATTTCACATCCTAGCCCTCCAGCTCCAATTACTAATACCTTCGCGTTCCTCAAACCAAATAATGCATCATTCACGTTGTACTCGTCAGGAACCTCATTGAAAGGTCCTATATTCTTCAACAAGGGCAATACCGCCGTTACTCCCCGTTCCATGTCCCTATTTTTTCTTTGTGGTAACTGTGTACAAAGAGTTAACTTTGATTTAATCGCTTTCAAGTCAGAAAAGAAATTGTTAGTTCCAATCCAGAGCACAAAAAAAGTGATTAGATGCTTGAGAAACCGATGATAGATTGTTACAAATTTATAGACGACAAATGGAAGTATGTATAGTACAAATATATAAATAGGCGTGACATGAGAATTTCAGAAGCTTAAAAAATGACAAATAGTTAAATAATGAAATCGAGTTGGCTTCAAATGGAATTAGTTTTATTTTGAAGCAAAACAAGAAAAACGTTAAAATTAACAGTCCATCATTAGCAATACCGCTTGATAAAGAGCTCAGTATAACTTTCTTTACGAATAATTCATGAAAACTGGTACCTTTTACGAATACATCATAAAAACTATATACTCTTTATGAATAAATCTGAATTATTTATGAAGACTCTCTATGTACTCTTTTTGAAGGAGGTCGGTTAAAATTCGAAGGAGGCATACCTATTCGTTTGCCCAAAACCGGTTCATTTCTAATATCATTTTTCAATCCATTCTCAGTATCATTCTTAGGTAAATTAGGGTTTCTGATTGGTGCAGAGACAGTTGGATCTAACGTTCGCTTGATATTAGGAGATATGAATTTGGGATCAAACTGAGGTAACTTAGAAACATCTTCGGGGTTCTTTTGCAAGGCATCAGCACCTCTTGCGCTGACAAACATCATCTGGGTTGAGGGAATATCTACTGGATTGAGAGCTGGCGGCTGCACGCTTTTCTCGTTGCCTACGCCAAAATCTTCATCCATGTCATCACTGAAAAATGAAGCGTCGAGCTCCTCCACTTCTTCTGCGGTGGGAACATATGTATCCGAGTTCTTGACCTTTCTCGGCGATCTTCTCTTTTCCTGTTTCTCTTTCACTGCTGGCTCAGTCTCTTTCTCCGTAAATCTCGGCGCGTTCGATAGATCATAGTTTGCATTGTATAAATTAACTTTCTTGCTGTTTGTCTTCTCCCTGGCTAAGGTAATTGGATCTCTGTAAAAATCATCGGCTTCATATACTCTCTTCTCGGGCTTGATCGTTTGCATCTTTGAAATGATGGTCTTATCATACAAACAGTTCCCTAGAACATTCCCAAAACATCGCAAACATCTTTTGATCCCATCCGTGAATGCTTCCTTCTTACACTTTTCAAATGCCATAGCTTTGGACTTCGCGTTGTCCATAAACCCATACCCAAAGTCTTCATGATATGTCCCATCCTTGATAGTCACCCGGACAACAACAGAAAGTCCCAATGAAAACTTGCCCGAGTTCCCATGTGTATCAAAGTAATCCACGGTGGTGCTAATCAATTCAGAGTTCCACCCATTGTATCCAAAGATCTCATTAGCTAGATTCAAAGCCCTCCATCCTTCGATATATGAAACCTTCAGTGACCCTGCTCCTGCTCTAGAGCTAACATATTCAGGTCCCAACACCTTATCGAGTAACGTTTGGATCCGTCTTGATTCCTCTTCGGTGTACGGAACAGGCTTGAACTCCCTAGTTTGCTTATTGGATGTAGTGTTTCCATTCCTATTAGGTGGATTCATCCGTTGACGGTCTAGCATCTTATTCTCTTCGCGTATCCCTCCATTCTGGCCGCGGTCCATGATATCACTTTTTTAACGCGTTATAAAAACAATTAGTCAAAATGTCAGTATTACAAAAAATCTATAATTATGTGATGGGTTTGGTAATAGTATAGATATTGTTATATATGTCGATTATGAGTTATCCAAATATGTAATCAATTTTGATAACTCGTGAATATTTATTCACATCAGAACATCATCTCGTAAAATATCGTAGCTCACATCTATCACCACCATCCCCATTCTTCCCCTTATTGTATCTAAACAATCACCAAATACTTCATCTATGTGTTTCCTTTTATTACCGCTCTATGTACTCATATAAAAACGTCTTAGTCAAAGACCTAGTTGACTCGATGCAAAATTAACTGTACCAATCACATTAAACATCCAAACTAGATATCAAAGATATGTTTTCACCCTTCAATAATATTCTACCCAACTCTTCCTTTGTTCCGTCATTAACAAACACTTCTGTTGCTTCATCTATCACCACATTCATAAACTCATCAAATCCCCTTATCTTACCTTGTATTCTTGACTGTGTTTGTTCATAGAGCCATATTGTAACCAATGACTGCAGTTGCAAGTACTTGAAGATCAAGTTTATCGGTGGAAGCATACTCTTATCTGTTCTGGCCATTTTGACTTTTCTGAATGTTTTTTTTTTGACTTTTCATTTGCAACTTAATGGAAGATTGGAAACCCAAGTTTATTGACTGGATCCAGGAGTCTGCGATTGAAGCCACCAAGAGAGGTGGTAAAATGGCCATATTTTATAATAAAGCTTTAGATAAGTTACGACGATTCGAAGGCCCCATAAAAGACCCCAAGACATTAAGACTGATTCAGTTTATAGGTGAGAAGACAGTAATATCTTTAACCAAGAAATTGCGAAAGTATTGTTCAGATACAGGTATAGAATTCCCAGTCTCCTTTAATGTGGATACCCAAGTGCCAAAACGGACTGGAGGACTGACAGATGCTCCTCCCAAAAAACCTAGAAAGAAGAGGCAGTACATCCCAAGACATCGATCAGGGGGTTATGCTATCATGATAGCACTTTATCTTGGGGACAAGGGGAGGAACGGGATATCAAGAGAGGAAATAACCAAAAGAGCTGCCCCATTTGCAGATAAGTCGTTTACTTCAAATCCTGCTGCGCATGATTTCTATTCGGCGTGGTCTTCAATGAAGGTATTACTTACTAATGAATTGGTGGACTTCAGTGGGAGGTCTCCGAAGGTGTATTATTTGACCGATGAAGGCTTGGATCTTGCCAAACGTTTAGCAGAGACTCTGACTTCGGAGCTGATTTCTGAAGAAGAAGTTGTTGAAGACGTGTCGTATGATAACAACATTCGTGTGACACCAGAATCCTCATTTAACTGTGCAGTGGAAGTTGTGGAGGAAAGCCCTGTGAAGAGGTCTCATGATACAGAAAATCGAATATACAACGAAACCAAGTACGATGTGTGGACATCGGATGAATTTGAAATCATCGTGGTAATTGATATTAGAGAAGTGAGGTCTCAGCAGGAGAGGGACTTTTTCACCGACAGACTTAACTCTTTGAAAATCAAGTGTGAAACAAGAGCACTTACCGTTGGTGATGTTCTCTGGATTGCTAAAAATATACACACAGGAAGGGAAGTTGTTTTGGACTACATCTGTGAGCGTAAAAGGTTTTCTGATTTGATTCTGTCCATCAAAGATGGCAGATTTCAAGAGCAGAAGAGTAGATTGAAAAAAACAGGAATGGCCCATCAGTACTACATTGTTGAAGAAAACGGCATAGAAAGCCATGGTGAAATGATGGATTCCGTCAAGACAGCTTTGGCCATGACAATGACTGTATCTGGGTTCTACTTGAAGCGCTTCAAAGGAATAGATGAAACCATACATTTTCTCGCTACTATAACGAAGGTAATTAAAGATAATCTTTTACAACAAAAGCTTATTGTTCTCAGACCAAGAACTTTGAATACCCAGCATGAATATACCGAATTATTACAAGACTTCAAAAGCAAGTTTGAGGGTAAAAATTCAAAGTACACCTGTGTGCATCAATTTCCCATCTTTCAAGAGCTGATGGCAAAAACTGGGATGATGACAGTTAAGGAAGCATTCATCCTCATGCTAATGGCCATAAAAGGTGTATCTTTAGACAGAGCCATTATCATTCAGCAACGGTTCAAAACACCTAGAAATTTAATAGAATACTACAATATAGAGAAGAGAGGTTTATCATTGGAGGGGAAAAGGTTATTAATGATGAACGAATTCAAAGATCAAATCGGTAATAAAAAAATAGGTCGAGCTCTACTGGCAACCATCTATGATATTTGGGGTAAAAGGTAGTCGTGTGTATTTACAAATATTTGAAGTTTTTTTTTTAATTGAAGTATCATCTTGGAAAAAGGTTTTTCATGGGTAAAGGAGTACTTAAGTATGGTGGTAAGTCGGGTATCTTACCGAAACCACGTCCGACTTTCAAGCGTTTTCCAATAAGACCACCTACCGAGGCTGAAATCAAAAAGGAAGCTGAAACTGAATCAGGGTATGCAGCAGGTGTGCCACTTCCAAGGAGAGACGGTTTCAAATTCTATCGTAAACAACCAGCAAAGCCTGTTTTGACTGTCGAGGAAAGAATCAAAAGAACCATCGATGACAGAGTACCTGTTCATGTCGACACCTCAAAATTATCCAGTGATGAATTGTGGGAATTGAAGAGAGGTGAAATCCGTCGTGCTTATTTGAAGGAAGCTTATTTGATTGAGGCTGAAAGATTAAAAAATCTCGAAGAATTTAAGGCTAAGAAAGAAAGAAAAGAAGAGGAAATCGCAAGGTCCCAAATTTACGAAGAATCTGAAGCTGAAAAATTGACATTACCAACCATAGACTCTTACTTGAAGGGCCCAATAATGAGAAGAAGAACCAAAGAAGAAGAACACTTGGTTAAGGAGCAAAGACTCATAAATAGAAAATCTCAAGAATTGGAAGAGAAGGAAAGGAAAACAGAGAACTTGTTAGACTTGTACCATGCTGCATCTGAGTTCATCACCTCTGAAGAAGATTTGGAGATTGCTATTGCCAAGGCCTTCGAAGAAAACAGCAATTCATATGACCAGGCTCTGTCTACTATCAACCAATTAATATCGGTTGGAAGTACAATGATCCATGTTAAGCACAACGAAGACTTGATTTCCGACAAGATTTTGGGTCAATTAAATGGTAAGCCTGGTTTACAAAACATCAACGATGCTTTGTCAGGTGATGCCGAAAAGGTTAAACGTGAGGCTCAATTGGTTGTTAACCAATCGCAAGATTTATAATTGCAACTGGCCATGGCAATTCGCGTATATTGTAAATAGCATTGAAAAATATATGGCGCTACCTAACGAATTCCTATGCGAAGACTAAACAAAAAAAATCATTGCCATTAAAACATAAGTGACCATATATCACTCGTATTTTACTTGGTTCTTTGATCTGACTCAGAGGTATTTTACATCTATAATGTCTACTGTTAAGCCATCGAACTACCAGTATTATTTCGATAAGGTGTTGACAAAGCGTCTCAAATATGCGAACAACATTATCATCTTAGGGTCCATAGTATTGTCCATTACCCTTAATATACCATATGGTGATTTCTGGTGGAATGTTCTTTCTACATTCATCTTGAGAGCACCTTTGTTAGTTGTTGCGTTGTTAGTTATAAAGCAATCAAGATTATACTTTTCAACAGTTGAATTCACGCCCTACAAAACATTCAATCAACAATTGATTCATTCAGTCTTTTCAACCACTTTTGGAAAGGTGGTTTCGTGTTATATTTCTTCCGCGTATGTGTTACACCTTGTTTTTATCTTTCAGTTGCCATTGAAGTCTAATTATTATGTTCTTTCAAAAGAATATAGGCAGAAACCTTTGATCAATGACGAGTGGCTCTACTATTGGGTTTTTCCTATTATTTTGTCCGCTATTTATACAACTATTCATATAGTCTTCCAAAGAAATAGACTTCTTTTCAGTTACGGGGTAAATAGAAATTTACCTGATGAAAAGTTGATACACAAAGCACCAAAATTGTTGATAAACTCATTCTTGTTGAGTTTTGTTGTTTCTTTGTTATCTCCATTGATCTATTACTTGTTAAGACCTTTATTCTATAAACTTTGTTTCTTAGCTGCTCTTGCTTTAGGGTTGGATACATCAATTCCTCAATTTCATGTGTCTTTTAGACTACTTTTTGACTTATCTTACTTATCTTTCCATGTTATTTTAGCTTGGGAGATTGTCAATCATGTTTTTGATGTTTATGCCACCATTGGTTGCTTGGATGGCAACAAGCCAATCAGTTCCTACAGTTCAGATCCTGTCAATACTTTACTTTCTGGATTAAGAGATGTTCATCCTGATCACCAGTTATCTAGATTAACCGCATTCCAAGAATTGGCCTACATATCCACTTCAAGAGATGTCGAAGGTATCAAGTTAAGAAGCGCAATATACAACGCTCGGTCTAAGAATGGTTTCTTGTGGACTTCCATATTCAATGAATGCTCTTTGGTGATTAAAGAAACATCTTCCAGAGTCAACTACAGATTACCTAGTGATTTGTTGTTTTTAAAGGATTCTATTAAAAGTAATGATAGATCTTCTCTTGCAGGTACCAGAAAATATGAAAGTGCAGATATATTTGGCAACTCCTTTGTATCTGATATTAATGAGCATCAGTATAAGAGTCATAGATTAGCCAACTATGAGAGATCTGACGTGCCTGGCTTTAAAGATAAGCCTTGGGTCAAACTATTGGAAAGTCAGGTATTTACTCCAATTAAATCTATTATTTCAAACTTCATAGGCCCAGACTCCAATCATTCTAATACTTTAGGGTTTTCTCAAATTCAGAATTCATTGAAACAAATAACCCAGCTTCTTGATGTATACAGCTCAAAATTTATTTCTTCTAACTTAGGTATTTTCTTCAGAATAACCTTAAAAAGAGATACTGAATCCAGAATATTAAACCCTGTGAACTATGGGAATGCTGTGATAGCATTGTGCAACTTCTTACTTCATTCTCTTGATGAAGATAAAGTCTTCTCAATCTTAAATGATGAAAATATTCGTGCAGTGTTGGAGTTATTGGAGGTACCCATCAGATCAACAACTAACTATATCGACTACTTACCTCATCTGGTTCATATTCCTATCTCAAAACTTCATAACAAGAAATATCTCACAAATCACTTGGTAACACTTTTGCATGATTTAACTATGAACGAATTTTATAAAATTTGTATCAAGTTTAATTATAAATTAAATGATCTAGTCTTGAATACTAAAACATTTAAGCTAGCTAAGTGGGTTGTTGATGTTGCTATTGCTCAGCAACAAACTTATGAAAGTAAAGACAACTAATTATGTATAACCTTTGAGTAGTAAATAGAGTTTTATATTGTATTCTTGTATTAATCATCCTTTAAGGGTACACCTGGTAAATAATTAGAAGAACATTTTTCGACGTTGATATAGGGTATATTGTTATCTTATTTATTTGACATTAATTTGATTTCAATTTTGATAGTACTAAAGAACTATACTTTTTCCTTTGAAGTTTCGTTCTTGGTATTCATGAAGATTCTCCACAAAGCTGCAAATCATGTTACCGTCTTGAAAATTGAAATTACTTTGAATAAATTCAGGGGGGTTATTATCAATACTATAAGTATTTTTAGGAAAAATTTTAATGACATATGCTAATCCTCCTAAATAGATTTGCAACAGAATTAAAGATCTTGGTGTAAAACAGTCTTAACGGTCATAATGGGACCAGCGTATATTTCTTCAATAACAGCTTGTTTGAAATATCTACTATCACTCACCGCTCGATTATTTTCTATGTGTTATAAAAGTTTATCCTGGTACCGATAGTATATATATAAAAACTTTAGAGATTAACTAACGTGGCAGTTCTGAACTTATATAAATACTATCTGTATTGTGTCAGCTCAGGATCAGAGTCAATGAATATACCGAAAGCTCAAGCGTAGCTCGTCATAGAAAAGTAGACTTGCGTCTCACCTAAATTGTAGGTATAACACTACGTGTTAGCTGATGAGTGTTTTTAAGGAAGTTATAACTTCTTCCGAGTTTAAATTAGGGAGGAGGAGAAATAGCTGTAGGATTTACTTAATTGACAATTTATATAATCAACAGTACTGTGGTACATCAGTGATGAAAATTATTGGTAAAAGGGGGCCGGTGCCTCGGTGTATTGATATATAAGTTATCTCGAGAATATCCTATAGTAAGGATATACTCATGTAACTTGACGCTGAACAATCTTATAGAGAATAGAAACCTAACGAATTCAGGTTCTAGTTTTGTTCTTCAAATAATATCTCACTAGTTATAATATTCTACAAGCTACACTGGTATAACACGGACCCTTGTGTACACATGATCAGTTCAGGTGTTTATGACCACCTGATTAGACACTAACTGTTGACATGTTGATATTAAACGTAACATGACATGATGTTATCGTGCCGGTATATCTGAGGCTGATGCGTAAGAATCATACCACATACGATATTCTGATGTCGGATGCCATATAAATAGAGGTGTGGAGGCTTAGGAGAATATTAAGCGTTGTCTAAAGGCTACATAGTGGTTTATACTAGTACATTACTATATTAACTAAGTGTACCCACTTGTCGTGACTTTACCGAAAAACGAGATACGGCAACACTAACTAGTTTATGTTTTTCCCAGTTATACACAATATTTCTGTTGTATATAAAGGCCGATTCTGCTGTGTTAGCGAGAATGGGCTGGGAAATTCCGGAGAGGTCTGGTAATTAATCCAGCAGGGTCAATTGATAGTAGTATCAATTGAGGTGCAACTCTTTACAGCAGATATGGACCAATCTCTTAGTCCTTATGTATTTGGTATCTAGGTCTAATTATCTTATGGGATTAGATAGGTAAGAACTTCTGGTCTCCTAGCTAGATAATCTATGTCCTTATATATTCAATAGGTGGCTTCATATGGGAATTCACCCCTATCCCAATGCGGCCCCAATCAGCCCATTTGATGAGGCGTCAAGGATACCCCTCATGGGAAGGGGGTTTGCAGCAGATACCTCCTTTTGTGAGACTCTTAGGGAGAGTCTCGCTAGGAAGGACGATATTATACAACAATTTCAGGACAAGAGCCTTTATGGCCAAGTTGGTAAGGCACCTCACTAGTAATGAGGAGATCGTCAGTTCGACTCTGGCTGAAGGCATTTTTTGTTATGCGTGTTTATTAAGCTCCCTAAGGATTCTTATTCTGTCAAAAATAACGTAGATAACATTTTGAATCTGTAATGAAATTCTCACGTTCAACTATTGAAGGCAACAGTTTTATTAGTCTTTTTAACTAAAAACAATTCTTTTGTGAATTGAACCTGTGTTTCAATCCTCTAATCGTTGAAACTGAGATCTTAATTTGTTCCTTTTATCAAAATACCAACGAATGGAGCATAGGTCTATTAAGTTTTTTTATTATAGATAAATTCTTTTAGAAGAGTAATATGCAACGGTTTTTGATGATATTGATGAAAGTATATTTTGTGTTCCTTCAAAATAATATATATTTTGGATGCAAATTCTAGAATTTATGAAAAATAGAATATTATTTTTACAACAATAATCGAAGTAAGAACATGCAAATAGAAAAGGAGTAGAAAACATGAACTTCTAAATGGTAAATTTTATGATCAATTGAAATGATTATATGCTTTCTGTTTTCCAATTAGTTGTGAGTCCTGTTGATTATTTTTTTCAGAAGGTTCAATAAAAATGTCATACTAGTGAACACAAATTGTAATAATATATGTTAGGTGGGAGAAAGTAGAGACTACACGCTAAGGGTATATAAAAATGGACGAGTCAGGAATCGAACCCGAGACCTTACCCATGCTAAGGGTACGCGCTACCAACTACGCCACACGCCCAAACTTTGTTGCTTTGTTGTATAACTGGGTTAGATAACCTATTTAGTTGCCTCATCATGTGGTAGCTGTGAGGGTCAGTGTGCTATGAGCGTCAGCTCATAGAATATTATAATTAAGTAGTACTTGACTTAGGAAGGACATAAACAATCTAAAGCTGTTTAGGTTATCATTCCTCATAAGAGTTAGTAAGTATATTGTTCCTGAGTATATCCTATGTGGAGGAAATACTCAGGAACAATATACTCAGGAACAATATACTAAGGAACTCTAATAAGGAATGGTGACCTAAATAGCTTTAGAGTATTTGTGTCCTTCCTAAGTCAAGTAATACTTAATTATAATATTCCATGTGTTAGATCTACAATTATGGTTGTACTTATGTCTCATTATTTCGTCGAACTACGCTCAACATTCTCGGTAGATTCATTGACTCTGACTCTGAACTCATATAAATACTATCGGAATTACACCAGTTCAGGATCAAAGTCAATGTGTTAGATGTAGTTAATCCTGGTATGGGTAGTAGCGTCTCCTAGTTGTCCTGGGTGAAGATCTATTAGCGGAAGGTCTTATAACGTAAGGTGTATTGGGATTTGTATATAAAAACTTAAAGATTAACTAACGCGGCAGATCTAAACTTATATAAGTACTATTGGTATTGTGTCAGTTCAGAGTCAGAGTCAATGAATCTACCGAAAGTGTCGACCGAAGGTCAACATATAATGAGAAAATAATAACCATATTTGTTAGATCTAACAGAATGAATCTACCGAAATGTTGAGCGTAGCTCGTCTTAGAAATGGAAACATAAGATAAAACTGTAGAACTAACAATTTTATTTGTATTTTAGAAATATCAAGTGTAGATTACTATTTGTACTAGGGACATCAACAGCCTTAATAGATGTCGCGCCACTGGGTCATGTGTCAGACGCAATGTGTAAAAAAAATCTACAGGTTAGCAAAACAAAAAGTGTAAGTTGAACTTCCTCGATCAGTGAACACGAAATCTAAATCTGTTCAGAAATGTCAAGCATAGTGCTATTTGCAGTAAAACAATTGACAAAACGAGCGTTAGGGGGATCTGCTGATATAGACGATGATGATATCCCTGATTTGACATCACCAGACGACCAATTAGAGGAACCAAACCCGGTAACTGAGGAAATATTTAGTTCATGGGCCTTATTTATTTTGCTATTCTTACTTTGTTCTGCTTTATGGTCATCATACTTTCTACAACAGCGTAGAATTAAGGCCATCCATGAAACTGTATTGTCTATTTTTTATGGGATGATTGTTGGTTTGATCATCAGAGTCCTGCCTGGACATTACATCCAAGATGCTGTGAAGTTCAAATCATCGTACTTTTTTAACATATTATTACCACCAATCATCTTGAACTCAGGATATGAGTTGCATCAGGCTAATTTCTTTAGTAACTTGGGATCAATTTTAACTTTTGCTATCCCTGGTACTTTTATCTCTGCAATTGTTTTAGGGACTATTTTGTACTTGTGGACATCGTTAGGGCTCGATGGCATTAAATTTGAGTTTGTTGATGCATTGGCTGTTGGAGCCACTCTTTCTGCTACAGATCCAGTTACTATTTTGTCAATTTTTAATGCTTATAAAGTTGATCCAAAATTGTACACAATTATTTTTGGTGAGTCTTTATTGAACGATGCCATTTCAATTGTTATGTTTGAAACTTGCCAAAAATTTCATGGTCATCCTGTGGGATTCAGTTCCCTTTTTGAAGGTATTGGTTTATTCTTAATGAGTTTTACAATCTCTACTATTATTGGGATATTGGTGGGAATTTTAGTCGCTCTTATTTTAAAGCATTCTCATATAAGACGTTATCCGCAAATCGAGACTTGTTTGGTTTTATTATTTGCCTATGAGTCTTACTTTTTCTCTAATGGGGCACATATGTCTGGTATAGTTTCATTACTATTTTGTGGTATAACCTTGAAGCATTATGCTTTTTTTAATATGTCCAGAAGAACTCAAATTGCTACCAAGTACATTTTCCAATTATTAGCCCAGTTATCTGAGAATTTTATTTTTATATACTTGGGGTTGTCATTGTTTACGGAGGTTGAATTGGTATTTAAGCCATTGTTGATCATTGTAGCTTTTATCCTGATTTGTGTTGCTAGATGGTGTGCAGTTTTCCCATTATCAAAGTTATTGAATTTTTTGTACAGAACAAGGTTCGAAAGGTTCACACAGAGGGCAAGCATGAATGGAGGTATTTCCTCTCAAACAGTTCCCGATGAAATTACCCACTCTTACCAAATGATGATATTCTGGGCAGGTTTAAGGGGTGCCGTTGGAGTAGCTTTAGCAATGGGTATTCAAGGTGAGTCTAAGTGGACACTTCTTGCTACTGTTTTGGTTGTTGTTGTTCTCACAGTCATCTTATTTGGTGGAACAACAGCCTCTATGCTTGAAATATTAGGAATTAAAATTGGTGTGATAGATGAATCAAATGATTCAGATGATGAATTTGATATAGAAGCGACTAGATTACCATATGCAAACAATCCTGGGAACTCGTTTATGGGAAACCGCAGATACAATCCAGTTCCTCATACCCAAAGCAGACTGGGTATCAATGTATCTTCAAAGAGTATTTATAAGGATGATATTGTGAGATCGAGAAATGAATCGAACTCTAGCTTAAGCTCGAATACAAGGGGCAGCAGGACGTCATTAAACCAATTGGATTTCAATGATGGCAACCGTAATGAACTAGATGATGATGAATTGGTTAACAGCGATATCGATGATTTACTACCTTCTACCTCACATGGCCATTCAGCAAGCCTAGGATCGAATCCATATGTATCAAACTCAGATATTTCTAATGCAGGTGCACCAAGCGGAGTTCTAGGTGCCTTCCTTAGTGCAGAGGAGCATGCAAAATGGTTCACAAAATTTGATGAGCAAGTTATCAAGCCAGTATTGTTGGACTCTCTTCCAAATCATAACTCCAACAATAATAGGAAAAATAAAGATAGTCCATAAGCCTAAATAGAAATTCTATTATTAGTAATTTATAGTCTAAGATTGCAGTTGGTAAAGTGTTCAGTTTAAAACAAGTAGAGCTAATTTGAACACCCGTCTCTCCTAAATTCAACTAGTTCAGATATACAATGACTCTGTCAACAAATATGCTGTGTCTGTTGAATATGTTAGCTTGTGTCGTTATTAATTTTAATATTATCAGAAGTCAATGAATCAGGCTTGTTCTTGGACCTAATCCCAATCATATAACACCATTCTTAGATTGTCTTGCATATGCAATTGGCTCATTAAATGTAAAATTCATTTTGAAAGTCTTCTGGGAGTCTCAGTTTTAGTGATTAGTAAAAAGCAGGAGCCTTCTAAAAGAAAAGAAAACGACTCTTTTATCCTAATTGGAATCAAGTGCTGAAGTGTATAATTAGGCTTTTCCCATTTTTATTAAACACGATTCAGAACTTATTTGTGATATCACCTATCAATTAAATGATTTGCACCACTTGCAAAATAACCAAAGATTCCTAATCGCTCTAGAAATGATGGTTACTTCATTCAATTATTTCCGAAGACATTTTTTCAGATCAATATGACTTTCAAATATGAACTAAATTTCATAAAAGCCATTTATTGAACGTGTACAAGTTCTACAAAACTAGCGACTCTGATGAATTTGCAAAAAGAGATCACACAGTGTATCTATCAGTAGGAACCGATAACTTTAAAAACTTCTATGTTGATCACATTCAAAAGGCTAAAATGCCATTTTCAATGTTTGACTAATTCGGTAAATGGTGTAGTAGCTAACAAATTTAGCCTCAATGCAAAAAAATTTATAGTTTTTTCTCGTGTAACACAAACCAGTCAACAGCATCATACAATATAATATACCTATGCACAGAAATCCATATTAGAACCAGTATACAATATAGTATCGATTTCATTGAAAACAACACTGGTGATCATTAAATCTATTTAAACAAAACAGTGTGGAACGACAGTTAATATAGTACCATGTCTGTATATATACGGGTAGTGGGCTTCGTTTGTGCTTAATATTGTTAATGTGTAGAAAGAACGAAGGGTATCAGGATTGATGTACACTACTCTTACTATGTGCAACTTGTACCTTTAAAAAGGAAGGGATACGGAATTGAAGAGTTAGCTCAAAATGAGCCCAATCAGTTTAAAATTGGCAACTCCTAGTGTACTAAAATTCAATAGTACAAACAATAACTAAAACTACGTCACATTGTATATATAACAGGGGTTTTCAATACAAAAAGCCTAAATTACTTCACCCATTAAAAATCTCTGAAACCAATAATCAACGAATATGTTGATATTTAGCAGAACACGGTCCTTCGATCACCAACAGTACCAGTTCTATTAATTTCTTTCATGCACGCATCTACTAGATAATATTCATTTGTCTTAACTTTATAAATTCGAATTCTTGATTAGGAATGATAAAATAATAAGCTTGGGGTTAACCCCATCCTACGGTATTCCAAATCTACGACATAATCCACTTAGTTGTACCTTTACTTAAAATAAAAAGTAAAATCCTATTTTTATTATCTCATTACAGAAAGCATTACTCTTAGTATCAATTAAAAATCATATTGCTTCAAAAATTACATATCATTGATACAATCATGCTTGAAGGCTCCTGAATTCTTGCAGATCATGGTGGGGCAACTTACCACTTTAATCTTAAATAGTAGATGTTTGTTTCATTTATACACCGAATCAAATCGAACGTTTCAAGATATTAAGAAAGTGCGTGTTAAAACGTTTCTCACCCGTTTACAATCACGATAGCAAGTTACCAATCAAATATGGAGCAACACAAATGTGCTAAACAGTGCGAAAAAAAGAGAACGGCATTACATCTATTCCATATACACTTACGGTGTACTCATGATGTCTCACAAACTTTTAACAAAACGATTTGAAAATAGGAGAATAGTCATATAATATTAAAATTAATTGTTACCTTAAGTGCATCACACCGAGTACGTACGAGCATGTAACGCTGTACTTATAACAACCTGTATTCAAGAAGTACTGAATTGAGACCTCACAAAAAATATATTGAGAGGAATTGTAAAGACTTCATATTTGAACTTTTGTATTCTTGATAAAGACAGATATGGTAACAATAAAATGCAAAGTACGACTACAGGAATGATATGTTTGAGCGGAATATGGGTTGTAGGTAACACTTAACTGGTTAATTAGCGTCAATCAGTATCAATGTATTTTGAAATACAATGGAGTTGATTTAATATTGAAACCGTTAACATAAATTAGTTGTTGGATTATTACTGCGTCGAATATTTGCGACTGGAGTTATATAGTAAATATAACTTGGTTTGTCAGATAAAAACCTAAATCTCCATAAACGGCCTTAAAAGGACGTTACGTTAGAATAACATTGTGTTCGCGGCATGCTATGGGATTCGATACGTACTACCTAAGGGTCGTGTACAGTCGTGTGAAATGTGGAATTTCAATTAAGATGAATTTGCCTTAAGGAATACAGTTGAGTATTTTCTCTCGAATCATATTGCTCTTTCTACAATACTCTAACAATATGACATAATGCTTAACCAAAGCATAATTGTTTTAACGTTATATTTATGTATTTGGATATGATATCAATACAAGAAGAATATTGAACTTTTGACATATCTCCACACCCAATGGAACTCAATTCTTTATATTTTATGGTGTAGACAGTGCACTCGTATTTATGAAGGAAGAGGATTTTAAGTATTGGAGTCAAATATGTTTCATGGTGCCTTCTTCTCACATCGTCATTATATTTCTCACTTGAAT
Source organism: Kodamaea fungicola (assembly GCA_030560575.1). Taxonomy (NCBI): domain Eukaryota; kingdom Fungi; phylum Ascomycota; class Pichiomycetes; order Serinales; family Debaryomycetaceae; genus Kodamaea; species Kodamaea fungicola. The sequence goes on along the minus strand of JAKTTX010000022.1, from coordinate 73,738 downwards.
ACCACTCTGGATATTCATTTAAATTGCTTCTCTTGTTGGAAATTCAACAGTCAGCTTGATCTGTACTATAGGGGCACAGGCGTCAGCCTTGGGAATATTCATGAATACTGTTCTTTCAGATACATCTGAATTCTTCAGCAGTGCCACCTTAAATCAAAATGTTGCAAAACTCATTGTAAGGGGAATGCTGATCCTATGATTGTTTAAAACAAAGTGGAATAACTCCGTTATATGTTAAGCTGGACGTATGATATAGTTGAGAAATCAATAAGAATTATATGATTCGACGTTGACAAAACACTACGATACAAGATTTCATGTATCGTTTTAATAACATTCTTGAAGTAAGATACTATCTATAAAAGAATATCAAATTTCGAATACTTTTTCAGAGATGGGATGTTTAAATACGTCTCTGGATAATATTATATATAGTCTTAAGTATTACCATATTATCGATTTGGCTGTTGTATGTTCTTAGAAGATTGCCGAGGGAGGCAATATGATCCAAGAAAACAAGATGTTCAACTTGTATTCTTTAGGGCCATTTATCTTGCATGAATTAGTACATATCCCACTACCAGAAGATGCTTAGCTAGCATATCGATGACACAATTATTTTCGAACGTCCCACTTCTAAGGCATTTTATGGAAGCTTGGAATTAACATTCGTAATAACAAGTTGTCGTCATAAATAGCAAAGTACCAAAAATATTAAGCATTTGTCATTTCGTGCTTCTGATTCTTGTGAGAGTATTCCTAAGGAGCAATGTGATCCAAGGGACAAAATACTCAACTTAATTCTTTAGAGCAATTCACTTTATATGAATTGTAACATTCCACACTACCAAAAGACGCTTAGATGGTAGGCTACGAATGCCGTAGCATATCGAGAACACAGTGATATTCCAACGTCCTCTTAAGGCAGTTTAGGGAAACTTGCAATTAACACATCTAAGTCGTAATTGCAAGCTGAAGTCATAATTGACACACCGGAGATTGGTATTTACACACCCGTGCAGAATCTAATACATCCTTGGATTGAATTAACACATCTGTGTTTCTGATAGTGACGCAAAGATTTGTGTGTTAATTTCGGTAGATTCATTGACTCTTGTTTTAGCAACTATATAAGCTAGTGTATTTTTGGTATATATTTAATTAAGGCTTTCATCTAACAACATAGTTATATCTACAATATAACTCCTGTCGCAATTATTTCGACCCAGTGCTGATTAAATCCAACAAATCCATTATCGTAACAGTTATACTATTACAATATCAAGATTGTATATCAAAACATATTGATACGGATTGACGCTACCTAACCAGTTAAAGTGTTTCCTACAACCCACTTTTCGTTCAGAATACTGGCATAAAGAATTATGTGTTGATATCATTTTACTCATTGACAATTGTTTTCTTCATGAGTATATAAGCTAGTGTTTATTGGGTGTATATTTAATTAAGGATTTTATGTAACAAACCAGTGATATCTACATTATAACTCTAGTCACAAATATTCGACTCAGTGCTGATTGAAATCGAAAAACCACCTTATCGTAAAACAGTAAAAATATTATTACCTACAACGCACTTTTTGTTCAGATGGACTAATCTCTTTGAATTCTTTTCTAACTTTAAGTAAAACTTCTGGTTCTTGTGTAGCGCTAGCTACTGCATGTTCTTTTAGATTCAATGTGCATCTGCATCTCGGAATCCACACATTTTTGAATGCGGCATCATTGTAACGTATTTGATGGAATCATCAAGGACAATATTTTAATGGGACAGGGGTTTACAACTATATGATCCTTTCGTAGACTTTTGGGAGAGTCTCACTAGGAAGGACAACTTTATACAATAGTTGATTGGTTGTTGAATAATTGCCAAGCAGTAGAACGGGTATGTTCAACAGTACTGTGATATCGCATTGATCAGACCTACTGGTTGAACTCGGGCCAGTGCCTTGGTGTGTTGATGTATAAGTTATATGGAGAATATTCCTTAGTAAGGATATACTCTTGTAACTGGATTTCTAACAAAATCATAGAGAATAGGAATCTATAACGAATTCTGGTGCTGGTTTTGTTATGCAAGTAAGAACTAACACACAATAGTATTCTATGAGCTACGCTCGTCTTATACAGATCCTCTTGATACACGTATTAAATTTTACATCTATAATTATTGGTTATACTTATGTTACCTTTTCTACGACAGCTGCGCTCGACATTTCGCTCTGATCTTGAACTGACACATTACCAACAGTCTATACAAATTTTAATACACCTTACGTTATATATGACCTTCCACTAGTATCTTTTCACGCAGGATAACTAGGAGACGCTACTACTACCGATATCAGGATTATCTATACCCAACATATTTGTAACACGTACCTGAGAGCACGCACTTGTTAGGCAATGTTGTATATAACATGAATTCAGCCATTTATTTTGAATACAAGTTGGCAACTTGTCCGAGTGGTTAAGGAGAAAGATTAGAAATCTTTTGGGCTTTGCCCGCGCAGGTTCGAGTCCTGCAGTTGTCGTTTTTTAAATTATCAATTCAGTTGAAAAGTTGTATAGATTAATGGTGTTCCATTAGGGAAATTTATGGTGTATAGTTTGATCTCTTCTGGTTTTCATTTTTATTGCCTAGTCAACATTACTGGTATCTATATAGTAATCTTTTCTTCTATAAATGTATATAAAAGATAAAAATAAGAATCTTAATTTTATGTAGAACGCTTGTTTTCATGTAACCTAGGATTCTCAACTATTTAAAGATAATAATGTCTAGTTTTGGTTTATGAACTATGATAAAATGTTTTAAATATTGCCCACTTAGCATAGATTGTTTTAGTGTAAGTGGGTTTTTAGGTGTGGAACACGTTATGTATTAGTTAAAGCGATTAGTAGCAGATTTTCCCTTGTTCTTTAATATAAGATAATGCTTGTAGCATATTTATATCCAGAATGTTCTAGCTGGGTTTTTATTAGAGTTGGCAACAATAATCAAAAAAACTCAAAAGTTTATTCTAGTACCTTAAGATATTTGACGTAGAAACGGAATGTAAACATAGTTTTACGCAGTGTTGCGATGTGAAATGTCTTATTTTGATTACATGAATTTTGGCATTATAAATGACGCTACCCCACAATTTCAAGTACCGAGGTGTAAAACTCGTTCAAACTTACTAAAAACGCTATTAAGATGACTTATTAAAGAACTTGTCATGACTTAATTTTGGTGTTAAACTATTAGTCTATTTTTCATTCGAATCGCGCATTTAGAACACTTTGATTGTTAGTTATCCGTTCCCCAGATTTTCAATATATAAAGCTGTAAAAATAGCTTTATCAAAACAAAAAAATTGAAGATCCTGATAGAGAATATGAGAGTTGTACAATATATTAGTTTGTTTCTGGGAGCTGCATATGCTTTACATATTCCATATATATCACATAAAATTGGTCTATATGACATAGAAACTAAGGGTTTTGAAGTCATTAATAGACTTAAGGGGACATTAAGTTCGATTGATAAGCATCAGAGCGTTTTGAGCAGCGAAATAGGCGACACTGAAGGGAACCAAAAGAATCATTCCTTTGAAAGTTGGATTGATGACCAGAAGATTGCTTCCTTGGAAGGGATGTTCAATAATATTGGTGGGATCAGCAAGAATCTTGACGCCAATGAAGTTTACAAGGGCGTAATTATTGCTTCACCATCAAAACAGAATCCCGATTACTTTTACCAATGGGTTCGTGACGCAGCATTAACTGTGAAAACTCTAGTGGAATATTTGCAAGACACAAGTTTTTTTGACAGCCATCCGGTACGGGAGGTAATAGAAAGTTACATTGAAAATAGCTATTACCTACAAAGGTTAGACAACAAATCGGGTACATTTGATGATGTTAAAAAATCCGGTTTGGGCGAACCAAAGTTTCGTACCAACAATCAACCATTTGATTCTAAGTGGGGGCGTCCTCAAGGTGACGGACCAGGTTTACGAGTGCTTTCTATTTCAAATTATTTGAATGCTTTAGAGTTGCATGGCTTAAAGCTTTCAAATAGTTTTTTGAATACACCCTATGATGTTTATTGTAAAATCATTAAACCAGATTTAATATACGTCATTGAGAATTGGAACGAAGAGACGTTCGATTTGTGGGAAGAAATAAAGTCACATCATTTTTTCAACTCAATTACACAATTGAAGGCAATATACCAAGGTATTAGATTAGCAAACAAATTTAATGACGTCAAGTTTGCAGAAGATTTATCTGAAGTAGCTATTAAACTAAGGAAGTTTGTACTAGAGGATGCTGGGTACATTCAATCTGGGATAAAATATTTGATAGCAACGCCTTCCTTGTTTAAGAATGGTGAAAGAATAGGTTTAGATGCTGCAGTTTTATTAGCTTCAATGCATTCCCATGATATGAATGAATATAGTGATGAGATTCCATTCGACATAAATAGTGGAATGGTTCTCCAAACATTTTATTCAATGTCAATTGACATGAAACGAAGGTATCCAATTAACCATTTAAAGATTGGTTCAAATGCCGGAGTTGGATTGGGTAGATATCCAGAAGATATTTATGATGGATATAATACATCAGAAGGAAACCCTTGGTTCTTGGTTACAGCATCTGCCTCTGAAATCTTATTTCGTTTAATTTTCCAACTGGTTGATAACAAGACAGACTTGATAATTGATGAATCAAATTATGAGTTTTATCTTCAATTCATCACGAACTTGGACAAAGAGCTGCATAGAATAGAATATGGCTCGAAAACATATACTTCTGTTATCACGACCTTATTTGAAAATGCCGATTCATATTTACAGGTTATTAGAGATCACGTTGACAGTAATCTCAATGTCTCTGAACAATTCAATCGCTATACTGGTTATATGCAAGGCGCTGAGCAGCTAACTTGGAGTCATAGTGCAATTTGGGGTGCAATTAGATGGAGAGAGAAGGTATTAAAATTACATATCTAGATTATTTGTCGTATTTATTATTTATAACATGCGAGAATATGAATTTTAAACAAAAATAAGAATCAAGAATCAAGATTATTAATAGTTTCAAACACAGTGATATTTGTGAATTTTTCAGACTCGGAACTACCATTATTTACTTGGTAACACTCATCTGATCTGCTTAAAAGTTCATCAATTTCAGAATCAGTCAAAGAAAACGTTTCAAAATCCTGAGTTCCAAATTGATAGGTTCCACCATTCAGATTATCTTTATCTCCTGCCCGCAAGGATGATTTGGAAATGTCGAGCAATTCTTTAAAATTCAACTCTTGATTGAAGTCTTCTTTGTCAAGAAGGTTCTTTATTTTGTTGAATTTGAATTCACCCATTTGAATGACAAGCTTTTCCAAGAATCTCTTGGAGCTAGATTTAGCAACTAAGACTTCTTCAACGGAATCTCGAACCAAGAACCTAAAAATTTTGACCGCTTTGGTTTGACCTATTCTATGTACTCTATCAATTGCTTGCAAATCCATTTGGGGGTTCCAATCATTATCAAAGAGGATAACTGTATCTGCAGCTGTTAAATTAATGCCAAGACCCCCGGATCTAGTTGATAATAGGAATGCTTTGATTTCTGGTTTCGAATTAAAGGTCTGAATTTGGATATCTCTATCTTGTAAGCTTACTGATCCATCTAACCTTGCCACTTGAACTTGCTTATAACGAAACCAATCCTGTAACAAGTCTAACATCTTGGTAAACTGTGAAAATATGAGAACTTTATGCTTATTCTCAAATAATTTAGTACAAAGTTGGTCAAGAACCTGGACCTTGGCACTGTTCTTGAACAAAATATCCATAAACTTCTCTTCATTATTATCAATAGAATGATCTTTATCTATTATAAAGGGCTCATAGAATAGATAAGGGGAGCCACATATATTTCTTAATTGCATCATCGTATTCTGTAAAGTTAGATTTTTGATTTCCCTATGAACCTTCCGATACAATGATTCCATAATTATGTTCTGTTTCTCTGGTAGCGGTAAAAGAGCTGAAGTTTGTGCGATGTCTTTGTACTCTAATTCTTTCTGTTCATAGTTTGATTTCTCTGAATCAAATTCATCATCTGATTCTGCTTCTTTATATGTAGCACTAGAAGATCTTGTATTCGTAATTTCTGTTGAATACAATTTCTTTTTTAAAAAGCTTTCAATCAAATCATAATCTTCAGGTGAACTAAATTCAGTGTGATTATAGTTGATGAATTCCTTGAAGGACAATTCGACAAGACTAGAAAACAAATTGTTCTTCATTGCATTATAATATAACATCTTTTGGATATATGTCAATGGAATATGAATCAAGTATTCCTTTTTTGGGGGTAATGATTTAACAACATCTCTTTTTAATCTCCTTAAAATAAATGGCTTTAAAATAGTATGAAGATTCTTAATCAAATTTTCTTGGATATTGAGTTTTATTAAATCCCTGGTTTCGCCGTCAAGTTGGTCATCTTGACCATTACCTTGATTTTCACTAAAATCCGTTAGTTCATCAAAATTGAACCATTGCTGGAATAATTCCAAATCATGAAAAATATCAGGTAATATGAAATTTAATAAGGACCATAATTCATTCAAATTATTTTGGAGCGGGGTTCCTGTAATCAATAACCTATTAGATGTGGGTAGCTGTTTTAAGATCTTGATTAAAACGGAATCACTATTTTTTAAACGATGTCCCTCATCGACAATTAGATATTTCCAGGTTATATCTCTTAACTTTTTGAATTCCTTGATTGAAGTTTCATATGAAGTAAGAACTATGTTTGTTGTAGAAACGATTTTCTTAAGATTGAATTTCGCCCTCTCTTGTTTTGTTCCACTGAATTTAAAAACTGTCAACTTGGGTGCAAATCTGCTTATTTCGTTAATCCAAGAACTTAAAGTAGATAATGGAACAACAATTAAAAATGGACCTTTCAAGCCATTTTCAATTAAAAAGCTTAGGAATGAGATACATTGAATAGTTTTTCCCAACCCCATTTCATCAGCCAAAATCCCATTGAGCCCATTCTCATACAATGTTACAAGCCACTGCAAACCATCTAGTTGATAACCCTTCAAAATGCCTCCAGTTAAAAGCTTTGGCTGTTTTATTGAAGAAGAGTTAATTTGGGATTGTTCGATTTCTTCTTTAGCTGACTTCGTTGATTCAGAGATACTGGTTGAAAGCATATCAGTTATATCAGTCTTTCTGCTCTTTTTAGTTGTTTTACGCTTCTTTGTTTTTGGTTTAGGGTCTTCGATCTTTGATTGACTTTCTAAAGAACGCTGTAATATATTATCTGCAATGATCAGCGAGTATACTTGAGACTTCTGTATCAATATATTCAAACGCTCCAACTTTCGGTCTTTAGAAAGTCGATTGAATTCTTTCTGCTCAGTCAGATCCACTTTATCGTCGATTTGTTTTCTGATCAAATCTTTCAAAAGTGATTCATCAATCTCTTCTGAAGCAGGTGTTGGGGATGTTTTAGGAGTTCCAATTGTCATAGTCCTTATTTTGTGTGAGCACGCGTTTGAATATTTCAGAATCGACGTACGACATAAGTTTCACTTGAAAAAGTCGCATTACGAGACTTTTTTTGCTTACTAGGAGATTTTTGTTTAGTATATATGTGAATTATACACTTATGTACGTAGTCACAATACTTTATAATTACCTGAATCATAAATTGATTGATTTAATTCAAAACTTATGTGAACATATTCATCTGACAAATTCACTGTTGGGTATTTGTTGTTGGGTGCAAAGATAGCCTCAATTATTAAAAAGAAACAGTTGGCGTGCATTTTGAAAAAAAGAAGTGGTACTTATTTTACAGTTTAACGATGAGATAAGAATTAACATGGAAAAAATTAAGACGCTATGACTCAAAATGTGGTACAAAATCCTGATATTTACATGTTTGCGATGATCTAATCGTTAAACATGTAAAAAAAAAAAATTAACGTTAAGCTCACACCGATAATAATGCTAGTATTGTGCTGACTGATTATATTACGATGAGGTGTGATTTGAAATCTTCAAATAAAAAGAATATAAAAGAACAATAATTGAGTATCTAAGTATCTGTGGGTATTACAGTATTTAACACAAAGCATTATTTACGCAAAGATCTTCAAGTGAAGATTATATAAAAAGATTACAGTACCCTTTTTATTAAGGTTTAACGCGCTCAAGTTGGTGTTGATTATTTGAAACAATTGAATCCCCTCAACCATTCGTCACAATTGTAATACACGCCTACTTGATTGAAACAAAACCTTCATTTAAATAACCACAAAATTCCTTTAAAAGTGTTCTTATCAAGTTTTTTTAAGGTATCACCCAGATCAGGATTCTTGAGATCGTCATCCATTACTAGGAAAAGTCAAATAAGATCATTTACAATGTCCATCGCAGTTCACAGAAATTCAAAGTCATCGAGCAATTTACCATTCACGTTGAGCAAGGACTCAACAAAAGGTGATTACTTTAATAATAATAAGTTCTTTGTAGAATCTATAAAGAGCAATTATTCAGATGAAGTTTTTGAAATCAACGGTAAAGGTCAAGCTCCACATACTTTATGGATTGGATGTTCTGACTCTCGTGCAGGAGAAGGATGTCTTGCAACTTTACCAGGTGAGGTTTTTGTCCACAGAAACATTGCAAATATTGTGAATGCCAATGACTTATCATCCCAAGGTATTATCCAATTCGCCATTGACGTTTTAAAAGTAAAAAAGGTCATTGTTTGTGGTCACACTGACTGCGGTGGTGTCTGGGCTTCATTGCTGCTGAAAAAGATCGGTGGTGTCTTAGATTTATGGTTGAATCCAATCAGACAAGTTAGAGCAGCAAACATCAAGCAATTGAATGAATTAAATGCTGATCCGAAATTAAAAGCTAAGAAGTTGGCAGAATTGAATGTCGCTAACTCAGTCATGGCATTGAAAAGACACCCAAGTGCATCTGCAGCTTTAAAGTCGGGAGAAATTGAAGTCTGGGGAATGATGTACGACGTTGGATCAGGCCAGCTCTATGAGGTTGAAGTTCCTAATGATGAATTTGAAGATTTGTTTCATATAGGCGAAGAAAATGATGGTGAAAACAATGCCCACTAATTAAATACTCGTTAAATGGAATATTAAGATATATGAGAGAATAGACTGATATGTAATTTATTGGTACATTGACCTTGAGACAATCATGTATTTTTAAGTACAACCTGTTGAAATTAAGTAATTTGAAACCAGTTACAACATAAATTCCTAATGCATGTTGTAAAGTACACATTTTTGCAGCTAATAAATGTTACCTTCTTGAAATTCTAATTATTTTTTTTTTATTGTGTATTTTTCTAATATATGTACAAATATGAAATTTAATTTTGAGTATACATTTGAAACTTTTAATGCCCGCATCTATGAGTATAGGAGTGAAAACTATACACATCATGTCACTTCATCTATATAAATCTAGCTATATGAGGATAATAATGAGCATACTGTAGTCACTTCAAGTCCACTTTAAATCAATAATTCCACATGGGAGTTTAAAGTCTTCCAAGAGCTTGAATACTTCATCTGGAGTATTAGCAACCAACAAGATTTCACCATTCTTCTCACTGATGAAACCGTTTTTAATGGATTCTTTGATGAAAGCCAAAAAGTGGTCGTAGAAACCATCGATATTCAAGATAATGATTGGTTTCTTTTGAATATTTAACTGAAACCAAGTTGTAACTTCCATCAATTCTTCGAGGGTGCCGTATCCACCTGGCAAGGCAATAAAAGCATCAGCTTCCTTAGACATCAACTGTTTTCTAGTGTGCATGTCATTCACCAAGGTGGTCTTTCCATACTTTGTCGAGTCCGGAACTTCTTCAGATCTTTCCTTCATGATCAATGCACGAGGAATAATACCGTGTACATACCCACCAGCTGAAACACAAGACTCTGCGACGGATCCCATCAAACCGGTAGACCCTCCCCCGTAAACCAATCCCCAGTTATTCTTAGCAATTGTTTCTCCAAGCTTCACAGCACTTTCGGTGAATACTTTCTTTGTTCCTGGGGAGGAGCCGCAGAACACACACACTTTCTTAATACTTTCAGTTGTCATTTTTTGTTGTTGAATAAGTTAATAAAATGGTGCACTTTAGTCTGTTTTTAAGTGTACCCTGAAATGCTGATGTATGTGATTTTCCGCGGCCGCTCCGTTGATAAATCTATTTTGCCCGCGGAGGTCACATGATGATAAGAAAAAAATACAATAGAGGATAGTACCAACTATTATATAAGCGACATACTCGGTAGGCTCATATCCTGAAACACACTCAAATACCCACAAGAAAAAAAATGAAGCAGGCTTGACCCCTATACAGCCAAATGCAGTTCCACAATATTAACAATCCGTATTTTTCCTTTTCGGGATTTATTGATTGTCTAAAGAATTTATTGTTGTTGAAGGTTCGTGTCTTATTTGTTGACGATTAGACCCTGCAAGGTGACAATACACTTAACAATCAAACATTTAGAGTTTTTTTCAAGGCTTTCGCGTATGTCATTGAAAGCGTTGTTTATTATTAGACACTAATAAAAAAAGCGAATCTACACCACCAATAAAAAATTAAAAAACATACTTTTTTTTTTGATATACATAGTTGAACTGTTCTAGACGGAGGTCTTAAGATGATGAAGTACCGGGAGTCAAGAGCCAACTTGATGAATCAGTTAGATTCTCTCAATTTTGATGATTTTAAAATAGAAGATGCTGCACAGGAGGAGTTTTCGTTTGAGTTAGAGGGAGATTTACAAATAAGTAATTCGATTAAGAAGAAAAAGCACCGACTGAAGAGACACAGTAGACGGTCAAGCAAGTCTACAGAGAAGAAGCATCGTCGAACCGAGTCAGAAATCGAAGCGGTTGGTTATGATTCTGACCAAAGTATTCACAGATTTAACAGCACTAAATCTAACATGACATTGATGTCAAACCAAACTGCTTACTCCTTAGGTTCTATACGGTCTGATTCTACAGATATTACTATACCAGAGCCTTCTTATGATAACAAAATGGAGAAGATGTTAGAACTGCGGGATCAGTTAATGCCTTCTTTACCTAAAAAATTACATAGAAAGCCACCAGCTTTCAAAGATTTACCTCTGTTACCCGATAAAAAGTTACCTCCACCACCACCTGATTACAGATTACATAACCATTTACAGAATAGAAATCTGAATATGATGAACATTCTTGATTGTCTATACGAAATTCAGACTGAAGAACAAGAAAAACTCGAATCCATACTACAGGGGTTCATAAATGACATTCAACAAAGCGTTCCATATAATTCTTACAAGGTACGCAAGTTATTCCCAAGAAACTTGCATAAAAACTAGAAAAAAAAGTATTACAACTTATATTATTTAATGAATATTAGCATCACTATGATCTAAAGGCGAAATTAGTTAATGTAGACACAACATTCTGAGGTTTTAGTTGCTGCGTGAGAGACGTTCCTTGTTCGGAAGTTGAGGCAGCATTCGACGACGACGCAGTGCTAGGAGTCGCAGCTGCAGCATTGGCTACAGTTGCAGCTGCAGCTGCAGCGGCAGCATTTGTATTTGCAGCAGTAGGTTGTACTACTTCTCTGGATTCCAAGTTTAAAGATAATTGATATTGTTCTTCAATAGTAGGGCATTTATCAAACCAAGAATCTAAAAAGTTCTGAATTTCAGGTACTGGTTGAAAATTAAAACCCGTCATTTTAAATCTATCAATTCCACCAACAATCTCAAAAGTCTTGGCTCTCTTAGCAAAGTTCACCATCCTCATTCTATTCATAAGGAATTCTGGATTTCCATGATACACAAAAGTTAAATCACTCAAATAAACGCCAAAAAACGGCACACAGGGCTCAGACCCGATAAATTTTAGAACGTCTCTATACTCATTGAAATTTCTACTGGAATTCATCAACTTATTCATATTTTGAAGTTGATTCAATGTATCCGACTGCAGAAATTTCCATGTCTTTTTCAATCTATGAATCGGAGACGAATAAAGAGCAGAAATAATGGCTGTCATAGATGAGAAATTATTGAATTGACGACACTTCTCAGCAACTTGAACGAAAAAACGAACTAGTTGAACACGTCTGCGGATATCCAGCTTACGCAAGATCATGTACGCAACAAAGTTAGTTAATTGGTTTGACGCCTTGATAAAATTTGTAATATTTTCAATTGATTCTGTTAAACCGGACTTCTTTCCCCACACTTTAGCTAAACAAGAGAACTTTGTAATCTTAGAATATAAGTTAAATTCCCTAAGTGTCAATTGTCTAGCCAATTCCACGTAATCAATGTCTAACAATTTTATCTTTTTAATCAAGGAAGTGCTCTTAAATAATGGCGCTGGAGATTTTGCTGAAGAAAGGATAGGTTCACGTTCATAATAAACTCTTTCCCCGTTAAGCAATCTCCTTAAATTATGAGCTAATGCCTTTCCAACTGAGTACAGCTCAACTATACCCTGCAGAGCAAAACTTAACCATCTCTTAAGGATAGTTTCATTATAGTACAGATCAGACCAGTGCTTTTCCAAAAGAAGTTTCATGATATTCATCACACGAAGTCTGATTGGATTTTGTTTCTTAGAAATCCAAGTATTGTACTCTTCATAACTTAATCCTTCTGGAGCTTCAATATTGAATCTAGAAATAAGTAACTCAATCAAGTCACCAAGATTCATAATCGAAGCAAAGGTCAAAAGGAACGCAGAATTAAAGTTAGCATCAAACAAATCATGATGAGTTAGATGAGCAACAAGAGCTTCCCTAGTACCACCTTTGATACCACCTTTGAGATCCAACAATAAATCAAATTCGTCATCGCCCTCCAAGTACCAAGGAACATCTGACAGTTTTTTATTTCCACTACCACCCCCCCCATAGTAAGCATGTGCGTCGTCAGACTTCTCTGATAAAATTGTATTATTCCTTTCAATCACCAAAAGTTGGACATTGAAATCATCATGCATAACACGGGTAGCATAATTCAAAATCGTTTCACGTTCATCGATTAATTGTTGAATTATAGTCAACAACACATTAAAAAATTCAAGGCCCTCGTCTATATGGCGCGACAAAACCGTATCTGGATTAAGGGAGATTTGATTACCTTTGAATTCATTCAGCTGATCCTGTAACACCTGAGATATAAGGAGTGCAGCCTTTTCAGTTGGTAATTTCAACAATTCTCTATTATATACCAATGGTTCATCTTCCTTTAAGCCTTTAAATACTTCGGGGTCATCTAAGGTCAATGCTTGAGTTGACATGATCATCTTCAATATGAGGTCATGGAATTGTTGCTTATGTTGGAAAAACTCTAACACGACGGGGTAATCGAAAGTAAGGGAGGAAGAAGTGACATGTTTCTTAGCATTATTAGTAAGTTCTTCTCTCAATTTGTCAGGATCCATTTCAGATTCACTATCATTACGCTTGATTAAACAAAAGACTGTAAAATCAAAGGATTCGATTAAATCAACCATAGAACTTGCATGATTCAAATATTTGTAGATGAGACGTAAAATTTGAGTGTTACGTTCACCACGTAAATTCTCATTAAAGTAGACATGTTGCACGTTAGGATTCAAGTATTCTAAAGTTTCCTTACTCAACTTTATCATTTCCTCTGTATAATGACAAACCAGAGCATAAGCTTGATGATCGATTATTACCTTTGAGTGATATCTATTTTTCAAGTCATCACCACTAACGTTTAAAACTGGATTCTTTGAGCTGAAGAAAGGATTACACCAATTCCCTCCGTTGAATTCGTCCACCACAAATCTAGGATAAACTTGTGGTAAAACATCATAGCGGTCTTCACCAAAGTCATCGTCACTCGCATCGGAAGAATCATAATCCGATTTGCGAATTCTCTTATCAGATGTCAATTTCAAGAAAATCTTAGTCACCAGTATAACATTTTGTTTCATGTTCTCAATTTCATTTTCAATTTGTTCGAAATGAATAACATTATCGTCCCCATCGGAGTATTTATGATAGTTATCCAGAATAGAGCTGAAGATTCTGTTTTCACCGTAGTCAACGGAATTATTGCGGATTGTCGAATCAGAAGTTAAAGTAGCGGACGTACCAATGCTTCCCTTACTAAACTGCAGGATATCAAACTGGAACATCTGGACATCTTCATTGATAACCATTGAATGATGCATAACGCTTAAATAAAGAATACCATTTATGTATAATTGAGCGAACGAAGCAGCAATGCGTTTAAGTTTGCGTCTGATGGACCTTTCATATTTGGAAGAAATAAAGTCATCTTGAGATAAACGAACAGCAGAAAACAAGACAGATATAATTTTGTTTAGACGGAAAAAGTGAGTACCAAACAATTGCTTGTTTTGGTCTTTCAAAGCACTTAGCAGAAAGTCGAGTAGATGAATGAGTTGATCTCTTGTTTCTGTCCATTTTGAAAGATCCAGTGGATGTTTGCAAAACAAATCATCCATTGAGAACAAAGGTTGTGAGAAATGATGATAAGACAGAACACTTGTACTGTGAGTATTCATGGATGAGGCTAGAGAGTCTCTTTTCAAAGGATCAAACTGGGAATTGGATCTAGGACGAGGGGAAGAGCCAGCGTTAACCTGAGTATTGGAGCCACCTGGCATCGAAGTAACTCTGGAGGCTGAATTATGCGAAGAAATATTCTCACTCATGGAGAGGGAAGAAGCAAAAATGGCAGAAGCAGAGTCTGCAATAACTGAGTCAACCGCTTCGGTAGAACTACCAACGATGGTAGCTGAAATTAAGGATGTATTCTCCAAGGTTTCCTTTGAAGGAACAGCAACGTTCAGAGGAAAATCATTCGATGAATAAGTCACAAATGGAACAGACTCACAGTATATATTTAATTGGTCACAGTAAAACACATAATCACCAGCAGTAGTACACTTGGCAAGCCATGTAACTGCTAAATTATGGTCTTGCTTATATTTTTCAGCCATAAGCTCTGCCTCATCCATGTCTGTTAAATATATCACATCACCAGTAGCAACACTACTTGACGTCTGGGGACCGCTGCTTTCATTTGCTGTGGAGGAAATAAATTCAGTATCATCTTCATTTATTGACTGCTGAGACTCATCCTGTATTTGTGTAGAATTATTAGAATCCAAGGGGATCGAAGTTTCAGAACTAGCGAAACTTACCACCGAGTTCTTACGTGTGCTATCAGCTGGAGACATCTTTTCCAGGTCAGTGTTTAAATTCTTCTGTAGTAAACTTGCGAAAGAAGGTATTAAGACGTTAGCTGCTGTGTTGGCAGCTGTAAGAGAATCAATCTCCTTATTCAGTTTTAGTTGTACTGGTTGAACATAGTTGACCGAGCGTACGTAATTATAAGGGAACCAGCCACGTTGCAATTCATTATGGTGTATTACCACACCATCCCACCATCCAATGTCCAGTTTCAGCAAAACATATATGGTATCTCCGAGGTTAAGCGGCAAATGTGAAGGTTGTGTTCCAGGGAACTCATATAGTGCTATCACTGTATCAAGATGCTTGATGGGCTTGTCTGTATTATTCTTATTATCATGGGGCGAAACCACATCGGGGGCTACCTCGTCGTATTGCATGTTTCGCAACTTTAAAGGCCCTATTCTTTGTTTTTTAATATAGTGCTCCACTTTTTTTTTTACTGAGAGGATGAGAAAAGTGCACATTAGAGAGGGTATGGTGATGGATGTGAGTACAAAAAATCGGGGAAATAGAGGTAGGATGAATTAAGGGAAAACTGTTTAAACTGTATAAATTTATTGGAATACAGTCATTTGCCTCCGCCACATTACTATCTTTTTTCGCTGATATGCAAATAAAAAAAGCACCACCATGTCAATATTCTTTAAAGCACCAATAGACATTGAGATTCGGCTTGAGAATGAGGAGAAACGGAAACATGTTGAGGTTAGATCTATACAAGGACGATTGGAGAAGTTACCGGTGTATAAAGATGGAGAAACCGTGAAAGGTGTAGTGACTGTACGTACCAAAGAGGGTCGTAAGATTGAACATCTGGGGCTTAAGGTACAGTTACTCGGACTGATAGAGACCAATGTGGATGGATTAATAGTTTCTGAATTTCTTTCATTGGCCACGGAGTTGGCTGCACCGGCAACGTTAACACACGCAGAGACATACCCCTTTGAGTTTAAGAATGTTGAGAAGCAGTACGAGAGTTACCGTGGGAAGAATGCACGGTTACGTTACTACGTCAAAGTAATAATGCTTAAGAAGAACCAATCTAGTGAAATTACAAGAGAAAAGGAGTTGTGGGTGTATCAATACATCGCGGCTCCCCAGCCAAACAATACAAATGGGGCTAGTACTGCTGTGACGAAGAAAGACCCTCAAACCACCGTGAAAATGGATATTGGGATTGAAGACTGCTTACACATTGAGTTTGAATACCTGAAGCTGCGGTTCCTGTTAAAGGATGTGATTGTGGGGCGGATCTTCTTT
The DNA here is from genome assembly GCA_030560575.1 of Kodamaea fungicola. Taxonomy (NCBI): domain Eukaryota; kingdom Fungi; phylum Ascomycota; class Pichiomycetes; order Serinales; family Debaryomycetaceae; genus Kodamaea; species Kodamaea fungicola. The sequence goes on along the minus strand of JAKTTX010000022.1, from coordinate 57,116 downwards.
CTACTTGTTCGTCTTAAAATTAAACACATGGAATTATCACTAATTAGGAGGGAGACAGTCGGTTCCCCTCCTAACCAAATAACAGACACAGAAACAGTAGTACGTTTCGAAATCATGGATGGAGCTCCAGCAAAGGGTGAAACCATTCCAATCAGATTGTTTTTGGGAGGATTCGATCTTATCCCTACATACCGTGATATTAATAAAAAGTTTTCTACAAGAACTTACTTGTCATTGGTTCTTATTGATGAAGATGCAAGAAGGTACTTTAAGCAAAGTGAAATCATTTTATTTAGAGAGAGTCCTTGATTATATAGCATGCGAATCAATGTTTATGTTCACGTGAAGTTTTTTTTTTAAGGTAACGGGAAACCACATGTAAATGACTGTAGGACTGTCTCAAATAACCCATCTATCACAGTCCTCTGACCTGCAGCAGCATTCGCATACCAACCAACAAGTCTCCCTTCTGACTGCAGGTATTCGAGCCGTCATTTATCAGCTCCAAGCTCTATACTTGAGAACTCCTGTCAAGCTCTTCCGTCCCACACGTTTCGACTATTTGGCCTATGTCCGTGAATTAGCCAATAAGTACCTGAATATTCTGGAAAAACCGTATCGTCTACATACGCATTCATCCCTTGGGATGCTTGTCAATGTGATTCGAAATGAAGGTTGGAAGTTTATACCGGAAAAAGTGTTACCTCCCTTCATAGCCAACTCCGTGACTGGCCTTATATTGTACGGTACTTACTTGAACGTGCTAGACAATTACTCAAACCAGCCTTCCTGGGCTGAAACCTGGAAAGCTGGGTTTATAGCAGGTGCAACCCAGCTGCTTGCAGCTGCACCTGTTGATGCGATATACACAAGACTGACCATTGCCGAGATATTGAACGGTAACCATCAGAATTTATGGTTCTATGGTGCTGCAAAATTGAAGGAAATCGGGTTGATCGGTATATTCGCTGGTTATGGCTTTTCACTAATCAAGGAAAGCTTTGGTTTTGCATTTTACTTTTCTACTTTTGAAGTGGTCAAGACTCAAGGTTATAATTTAACATATAAACTAATCGAACTGTTCAAAAAGTTTAAGGTTGGCGTCCAGCATTCATTCGGGTACGAGGAGACTTTAGACCAATATCAATCGAGAATTGAAAAACAAAGACTGACTAGAATCCTTAAGTCTTCATTTATTTTATTGGCTGGTGCTTCTGCTGCTTTATCCTTATTCATTGTACAGTATCCACTATCCAAAATCCAAAAAATCCATTTATCAAGATTGGAAACTTTGGATATATACAACCTGTCAAATAGAATCAACAGGCCCTTCATCAAATTATACTACAATTCATATATTGAAACTTATTTTCAAGTTACAAAGTTGAAGTCAAAGTCAAAAATGACTTGGACCCAGTTGGCTTACAAAGGTTTCCTCAGAAACGCCATCACAACAGTCCCAGCTACTTCCATTGGGTTATTGGTTTTTGAAATAATGAGAACTAAACTCGCAGAAGAAGCAGAGTTACTTCAAAGTTAATGTATATAGACTAATTAATTCTTTTTGTATAAGCAGCCCATCCAGCATCTCTATATCTCTTACCTTCGACTTCGGGGTCTCTTCCCTTTCCAAATAACCCTCTACCGACAATAACAATGTCTGTTCCAGTAGAGATGACCTCATCAACTGTTCTATATTGTTGGCCCAATCCATCTCCCTTGTCGTCCAATCCAACACCTGGAGTCATAACAAGCCAGTCGAATCCTTCATCAATTCCTCCCATGTCTCTTTGAGCAATAAATCCAATAACAAACTCCTTATCAGACTTGGCAATCTCAATGGTTTTTTCGGTATATTCTCCATAAGCTAAAGAACCCTTGGATGACAACTCTGCCAACATCAACAAACCTCTAGGTTCTTTGGTGGTTTCAGAAGCAGCTTCCTTTAACCCTTGGACAATCCCAGATCCTGTGATACCATGTGCATTAGTGATATCCGACCATTGCGCAATCTTGTAAACACCACCAGCATATTGAGATTTAACTGTATTTCCAATGTCTGCAAACTTACGATCTTCAAAGATCATAAAGTTGTGCTTTTTAGATAACTCAATCAATGGAACAATAGTGCCTTCATAACTAAAGTCGTCAATAATGTCGATGTGTGTTTTAACTAAACAAATAAATGGTCCCAACTTATCGATCAAGTTCAAAAATTCAGTAGTCGTATTGACGTCAACAGATGCACACAAATTTGTCTTCTTGGTATCCATAAGACGTAAAAGACGCCGTGCAACAGGAGAAGCATGTGTTTCTGCTCTGGCGGTATAAGTTGATGAGGTTACCATGGCTGCAAGATATTTGACTGTCGTTGCAGACTTTTTTTTTCCAGAGATGACTCGAAGTACACTATCCGAAAAACGGTTTTATATTAAATATGAATGTGATTCCTTTCAAATGGCTACTACAAGTCACAAATAATATTTAAATACTTATTTACTTTCTTCCTTTTCCTTTGGCTCTTCAGTATCTTTTTCAGTGGATTCTTTTTCCCCTTTTGATTCCTCCACTTCTGTTTTTGGTGATACTTCACTACGTAATGTAGGGAAAATTGGGTCGATTTTTTCCCATGTCACCGACCATACCTCTCTATCTTCTGTTAAAGTTCCGCTTGTGAATAAAACAAGAATCATATTCTTAACAACTTCGTTTACAGATTCAATGAATGTTTTGTCTTGGCTAACCTTGGTTAAGACAACAACATTGTCGAGAATACCCAACCAGACTCTGTCAAAATCATCACTAGCGAGATCAGCGCTGTATTTTAAGAACAACTTACTTATCAATGAAAGCGACTCAAGTTGAGTTCTAGTGAATCCACCAACGTCTGTTTGTAACACCTCTACCTTGGAGAGCTCCGCAAGTAACGGGAATAATCCATATTCGAATAACCCGGCTGGTGTTATGTTTTCGTCGATTTCAATGGCTAGTACTGACAGTTGGAATGTGCTGAGAGCAAAAGCGCGGATTTCACGGCAAGGATTAAAACATTGATGAGCTAATGCTTGAATTAAAGAGTAAGATAAATCCTTACCATTGAAAGAATTCTGCTTAGAAATAGGACTCAATTCAGATGTCAAACGGATGGATTTCTTGGAAAACTCCAACAATGTTTCGTATTCCTTCTTTTCTTCTTTACTAGCTTCAGATTGTGTTTGAGAATGCTCAAACAGAGTGCAGAGAGCTCCCAAGGAGGAAATCTCATCGAGCAATCCTAAGAAAGGCATGTAATTTTCTGGCGTAATATCTGCTGGATTCTTGACAATTCCTTCAACGAATTCCAATAATTCATGAGCAAACAACTGGATCAGACCAAAAACTCTTAAACATTTCCAGTATGATTCATCAACGAGTAGAATCTTGCAGCACCATGAATCGTCATCGATAAGTGACAACAATGGCTGTAAGACTTGTTGACCGTGCTTGGCGATCAAATCTTTGTCGGTGTCTAATATCAGCTGTAATACAACCTTCAAGACTTCAGTGGATTCCAGCGATGAACGTCTTAAAAGAAGCAATTTGTAAGTCAAAACTCTCAATTGTCCCTTCTTGGAGAAATCCTTTAATCCTTGCAACAAAGTGATCAAACGGTTGGTCAATTCAAGATTATCAATCAAGAGAGAGAAACAAACAACAACTTCAAGCAAGAATAAGTTTTCAGTTTCATAGAACCTCTTGTTTTCGTCTGTTTGAGATGCAGGCAAGGCATTTAATAACAACTCGACAAACAACATCAAGTCTTCGTATGATCCCTTGGATATAATTTCAAATACTCCTGGAATATTCACCGACTTGACACAATCAACAGTAGAAAGAGTTGATTCAATCTCTTGTTCAGTTGGTTCAGGAGGTTGATCAGAGTAACCCTTCAAGAATGAGGAGAAAGTCAGCAAAATACCACTATTATTGTTAGGTTTAGCCCTGTTAATAATATATCTTGGTTTAACCTTTGGTAAAGGTGGTAATTTGATCTTTCTTTGGAAGTCGTGGAACAAGTTTGGAGACACCAAACAATTTTCAAAGAGAGTCAAGATGATCCGGATCACCTTCTCCCAGCTAGATGACACTTTGCAATCATTCTTCTTAATGAGACGGAAAAGGACAACTGTAGATAATTGGGCCTTGAAGTCACGACCAAACCAAACAGCAGTTTCAGAAATGGTGACCACTTCTTCCTTCTTTTCAACCTTGATTTGAGTAATAGGAATTTCATCACGAACATTTTCGTCACTATTAGTAAGCATACGGTAACCAGTAGATGAGGTCAAAGAGGTGAGATCAGCCAATGAACCAATGAGCTTATCAATAGACTCATTCAAGTTATAATAAATACAAATGTTGGCGCATTTGTCAATCAGTGACATAAGACGGGTGATGATATGATCATCTGTAGCCTCTTTAAAAACAGATATTAACGTATCGATAATCTTTTCAACAATTGTTTCGAATAAAACCCTGTCAAATTGGCAGATGGAAACCAAAGAATATTCTTTATGAGAGTCTTTGTTGGACAACTGCAGGGAAATCAAGTTATTCCAAGCATCATCAAACCATTTATCAGTACCATGATGTTCTTCAGGCATAATGATTTCTTTATCTCTGATAGAAGCATAAATCTTGGCTAAGTACCATTCAGGGTAATCCTTACCGTTGTAAACACCACGTAAGTTCTTTTTATAATCATCCAAGAGCATTTGCTTTTTGACTTGAGGGTTGTGTAAATCAGTATTCAACATAATAATGGAGTATGACAAAACAAACACAGAGTCTTTATCAGGTCTAACAGTCTTTTCTTCATCTTCTTCATCAGTGGGTTCGCTTTGACTTGCGACATAATGGTCGGCAAAAGTCTCGACGATTCTCTCAATCTGTTGGGATTCACCCGGTAATCTAAATGACTTCAACATGATTCTCAAAGCTTCATCTACTCTCATATCCGATAAATCAGATAAGCTGATGAACTTCTTCAATAAATCTTTATTTGAAGGTTTTGCTAACAACTCGCCCAAGATCTTTTTATTTAAACGACCGGATTTAGTGTAAAAGAATTGGGCCAATTCTTCACTGTCAGAGCCGTTTTTAATAAACCCATTTTCGACTAAGGCCTTGATTCCATCCTTAGGCTTGTTATTCAAGATTTCCGAACACTTGATGAAAAAGGTTTTCTTTTTCTTGTTATCAATTAATTCACCAACACCTTCATCCACGTCCTCAACCGATACCAAGTTGCTTAAAGCCTTGATCCTCTCGTTGATGCCGCTAATAAAAGTTAAGATACTTTCCAAACAAATTGGAGGCACTGTGTCAGTGGCAGCTAATGCAGCCTCCGGCAAAGACAAATTGCACAAAAAGTCCAACATGTTATAACCCAAGTCAGACTTATCAAAATCACAATCATAGTCTATGAAGAGATCGGTGAAGAAAGTTGGAGATCTAGTCCATAAGAGAGACAAAGATTCTATCAACATTTCTTTCAGCGATGGGGATCTAGATGAAATTTGATTACTTTTCAAGTTATCAGTAGGTTTAGACTTGGCAGGAGTTGGAGGAATGATCAGTTGGCAAATCAAGTTAAGAGACAATTCGATTTGAGACTTTAAGTGAGGACCTAAAACCATGGCCATTGTAGAGAATACCTTGAGTGAGCTTTGGAGTAAAGCCGGGGATTCTGTGGTTGTTAAAATTTGCAAAATATGTTTTGAGATCAGGTCACTTACAAGGGTGAACAAAGAAGAATGCTTGTAAATCTCCAGGCCCAGTACTTCGATGGCAGTGTTGATAAGGCTCAAAGCAAACACACGAGTGCTTTCCATGTGTTGGAATTGGTTAACTGGAGAAATCATGGAAATTAATATACCCAAGAATTCATGGATGGTGACAATGCCGTAAGGTTCTTCATGAGATGGTTGTTCGTTTTTTAAGGTGATTTCATCTTCGGTATTTGGTTTTTCTTCAGAATCGTTATCCTTTTCAAGGATATACACCCCGGTGGTTGCACCTATAATATCCTCTGGTAACTGAGTACCTTGGAAATGTAATTCATCGGTGTTATCAGGATCAATGGAGTGCAATTTAGAAAATATACGAACCGTGATCGACACCAAAGCAATTTCAGCAGATTTTCTTAAAACTTCACTACGTTTCTTATTGCAGGCAAGATTCAAGCAAGTCTGAACCACCTCAGTAACAACCTCGTCAGGGAGTAAGTCTGCCAAGTTTGAAAGTAAGATCCACTCGATGACGCGTACCACCTTGAGCAAAACGGCATCATCGGAATGCTGGTCACCTGTGTCAAAACGGCAGTGAGTCAAAGAAGTAACAATCTGGACTATTGTGGATTGCAAGTTTGGAGAGTGTTGGGAAATAATCTCGTAGGTTAAGAGCTTTTGAACAGAATTGAGTGCAAGAGAAGTGATGTAACCCAGGGTCAGAGGCAGCTTGATTGTCAAGAGGAAAGGCTGCAACAACGTCAAGCTGTCGATTTCATGTAACTTCTTTCCCTCGGTTAATATAGACCTTAACTGAAGAAATGAAGAAAGTAATGGGTTGTCATTCAGTCTGTTTGCGTGATTATGGCCCGTTGAAACATTCAAGGAATGGGTAAAAGAATCATCATCTGAAGCATTACCCATATTGCTTCCACTGAAGATGTCGCCAGCTCCTAAAATGGCAGCCACACCAGTTTGAGACCATCTGCTCAGCTTGCGCATCAGAGAGGACAAGATCATACATTCATTGATCATCAACGTGACGGGGTCAATGGACACAATGTTGCTTATAGACGGATTGTCTGATATCGAGCCCGATCTGGGAACGGAGGTTAGGGATGTCATTAGTACTATAAGTTCCCTTCTATGTTATTATCCCTAGTAAGGGTGCATGAAATTGTATTCGTGGTTTCTATTTTTTGGTGGATGGATCGATTGAGCGAACACGACTTTCGACACGCTTTTTTGTGTAAAGTGGTAGGTATACGAACATTATGTACAGTTTTCGTAAATATCTATAAAGCCTATAATCCCCTTTGGTAATAATTCTTAAAGGAGGTCCATGCTAACCTCCACTCTTTTTGTTCCAATTTGGTATTTAACAAGTCAAAATCATAAGCTTCTAACTTCTTTAAGTACAAAGTGGTTGGGATTGCCAGCATGAAAGGAGTGAAGATTACATCAGGTATGCTTCTACGCCATTTCTTAGCATTTTTTATGATCAATTGATCATCAGTCGACTGGGCAATCTCATGGATTTCGGCCTGAGCAGCTTTCAATTTATCTCTAGCCGTCAATATATGATCATTTGAAACAATGGCCGTTTCATACACAACCTGTTTTAACTTTTCACGGATTTCAGAAAGCAGGTCAACGGTATGGCCCTGGAATGTTCTGAGAACATCTTCTTGGGACAAATCATGCTTGTTCATCAAGTCTACTGGGAGGGTGACTTGATTACGAGATGCATAGTATCTGGCACCAAGAATCATGGACGAAATGGCAGTGGCTTGACCGATGTGTGCTGCAATGTCACTAATTTTTCCCTGTAATGCCGTCGACTCTTCAAGTAACCTGATTGAAGAAGGTGAAATTGAAGGCGACAACAATAGACCTTGGGTTAAATAATTTAATTGAGAATATGTACCTTCTCCATACGAACTTATAGCATCAATGTTGGTAAAACCCGGCTTTGTTTCCAAAAAGTGTTTTCTTGTTTGCAAAAACTGGTGAAAATAGGAAATATCCAAGTTGAGATCATTACGAATGGCATCTCTAAGAATAAACGCAATAGGTTCTCCTGGATCCTTTTCTGAATAAGGATCAGTAAACACCTTAGTTAATAGATCCAGCCAGAACTTAAACTTCAAGGTGGCTGTCGAAACACCCATACTGCTTGACAGTCCAGCAATCTTATTGACTTCAAGGTTGAAAGCCCTAATAGCTAAAAATGCATTTCTAGCTGGCTCCGGTATGTATTGAGCAAGTAAATATGAAGACCGGTCATTAGTCTCGAGTAGACTATTCAAATTCTCGACACTCTTGTGAAGTCTTGCATCATAACTGTTGAATCTTATGAACGACCTGATGGAACTTCGAAACATTTTCATTGGCAAAAAAAATTAAAAGATTAATGTTGTAGTTGTGTAGATGTTTGGTTAAGTTGTATTTAGAAAATGGGAAGCATCGAAAAAAAAAGCATGAAGATTGTGCCAGTTCGTAGTCATGTGTTCTTGGATATCGAAATCGATTCGCAGCCTCAAGGTAGGATCGTTTTCCAATTGTGGGATGCATTAGCACCAAATGCCACCATCAACTTTCTTAAGTTGGTCAAGGGCGACCTCAAGAACACCATTTTTCATAGAGTTCTTAAGAACTTTGTGATCCAGGCAGGTGATATCACGTATGGTAGAAAAGATAGTGTAAATCTCGAGAAGATCGGAACTGGGTCTGTTTCCAAGATCAACGGAGGGGAGCTCTTTGCGGATGAGAACTTGAGTGAACCTATTGATGCACCATTCAAGTTATGTATGGCACACGATGGAACAGGCAATAGAAACGGGTCTCAGTTCTTCATCACCACATACCCACAGCCACATCTAACAGGCAAGCACACCGTTTTTGGACATGTGGTGCACGGTAAGTCTGTTGTACGTGCGGTGGAAAAGGTTGCAACCAATAAGGATAACCTCCCAACACAGCAAGTTGTGATTGCCGACTGTGGGGAGTGGTTGGAGGGAGATGATCATCCGGTCTACAACGCCAGCTACGACACCCGTGGTGGGGACATCTTCGAGGAGTACCCAGATGATGATGAGCATATCGATAAAGAATCGTCGGAATCAGTGTTCCATGCGCTGGAGAAAATCAAGGAAAGTGGTACTCTTCTCTTCAAAGATGGCCAGAAACAACAAGCCTTCTTCAAGTATAGAAAGAGTTTGAGGTATATCATGGAATTCATTCCAGATCAAGACCAAGAGCCTGAATGGTATGAAAAGTACACCACCATGAAGAGAAAACTTTACCTTAACTTGTCACTTGTTTGTCTTCAATTGAAAAACTACGTAAAAGCTGTGGACTACTCATCCTATTTACTTGAACTTCCTGGAGTTAATAATACTGAGCAAGCAAAGGCGTATTTTAGAATGGGGTCTGCTCAGATTGAATTGAAAAAGTTAAAGCTTGCACATACTGCATTACAAAAAGCAAGCAATCTTGTACCTGAGGATGCTGCAATCAAGAGAGAACTTACGAGAGCAGAGGCTTTATTAGAGAAACAAAAGGCAGACGAGAGAAAAAAGTATGCCAAATTCTTTAAATAAATCATGTATTCTATTTATAATGCATTGTTAATCATTAGGTTCATTAGGGGTATTTGTAGGCTCTTCATTATCAGAAGGACTCACCAAGCTACGCAAATTCATGAAATCCAATATTTCATTTGCAGCCTCGACTGGATCAATTCTTTCTTCCAGTGTAGAATCGACTGTGTTGGTGGTAACGACACCTTGAGGCGTTCTTCTACTCGACACCCCGGTTGCAAAGGGTGCAGGTGGCCCGCCACCAGGGTACATAGCATTCAATAATGGAGATTGCGTGCGTATCGTCAGACCTGCACCCGTAGCAAATCCACTTGGTAAGCCAGGTGGTATTGGGTTGGTTTCTCCTGCAGCTGAATTTCCTCTTCTTCTCAAGTAAGCCAATATGTATGAAAGCGCTGTGTTTTCAGTATTATTACTTGGAACATGTGTAAACCTAGCAATATTATTGCTTCTAGTACCACTGAAATTTTCTCTAGTGTTGGTTGTGTTGGTTGTGTTGTTGGTTGTGGTATTGATATTGGTGGGATCTGGTCTGCCTTCAGGTACTATATGAACATTCTCCGAAGGAAAGTTAAATCTAGAATGCTGGGCAGGCTCGTCAACTAAACTTCTGCAAAGTGGACAAGATGTCTTATCTTTAAGCCATTCAAAAAGACAAGCTTTTCCGAAAATATGGCCACAAGGCATTTTCACAGGTCTATGATCAAATTCCCCAGTGTAATCAACAAGGAATACAGCTGTAGTGGGTGCAGTTGATGGGGTGGTAGTTCCCTCTTCTCTGGTCGGCTCGACAGTTGCACCCGGCACAGCCTCTCCTGAGTCCAACTTTCTCTTCTTCGAATGTCCGTCCTCCTCTTCATCTTCAGCCTCTCGTTTCTTTTCCCTAGACACGCTGGTATACTCTTCAAAACAGATTGAACATGGCGTCGATCCAACTTGTTCAAGTTCGTCTTCATAAACAGTAGGGAACGAATTAAAAGTCCCTAACGTCAACCCTCTTTCCTTCTCCAAATCATCGGTAATACTGGAATATGCCATTTGCGTAGCAAGACGAATAAACTCCTGTATTGCTCTTGGTTCCCGGTTGGCAGTGTTGTTGGGAAGGGACAAAATCAACGATCCAGACCTATTGGGGTTCTGGGGGTTATTGGAGTCGGAAAACACATAGTTAACTGTAATGATTATAGTGCGGTTTTCCGGTTCTTCGTTATTAGCACCTTCACTTGGCTGTTCTTGTGGTGTTCCACTAGCATTGCTATTGTTGCTTGCTGCATCGTTACCTTCGTTTGTTTCACCTCTTGCAGGTACGCTAGCCCCTGTAAGTTCCGGATTGAAAAACAGCACTGGGATGAAGAGCGGACTATACAGTCTACGTGCTCCTGTTGTTTCCTGGCCACTCGTCTCATTTCCTCTATTTCTGTAACCCAAAATGTTGTCGACAAATCGTTCAATGATCCCCAAGTCATGCCTCCTTGGAGGTGCATCTTGGCGTTCTTCTGAGCCCTGTGGTTGACTGTTGGCCCCAGACCCTTCACCATCATTGGCTCCTTCAGGTCTACGTTCATCCCCGCTACTATTTTCCTCTTGGTGTCTTTGGTTGTCGTTTTCAGGCATGCTTACTAAAAGAACACAGCTACGCTTTTTTTCCTAATTGTCAGTGCTGAAAATCAGAGATAACCTCAGATACAAAGACTAACATGCCAGTCCCCAAAAATGAGCAAAGAAATATTAAGAATACAATAGAATAGGACGTATGTCATTCCAATGCTATAGGTATGACTCCTTGCGTGACAAAAGTCACGAGACATTTTACGAATAGGGATATGTAATGTATATTAATTAGTCCATGCATGGGTATTTTATATGCTTCAATGCAGGTCAACAACCTGTCTCATGTAATCTTCGACACACTGGGCGTCGAACTTGAAGCCGGAAAAACCACCTTCAAATGAATTTATCAACTTCTCATCTAGGATGATGTCATTGGTGATACGAATAGGATGTTTGGTGCGCATCTGCAGAAAACAGTCCCACACTTTTTCGGAATAACGTTCCAAAGTTTCTTTCAGTCCAAAACTACAGTTGAATAACAGTTCTTTTTGTTCTTCATTCAAGTGAGTGGTGAAATCAGACAAAACAAGATGCGAAGATCCAAAATTCATTTCTGGTCTCTTTGAAAGATATTGTCCGAATGCCTCGGCAAGATCTAACATTTTTCGGTAACATCCAATTTGGGTTGCTGGATGTGTAGTTTGCGTAAACTGTCCCAAAGCGGTAACAAACTGTTTGTATGTATTGTCATACATTCTTTCAAGGTTCAAAGGAGTGTCAAGGGATGCAGTAGTGGAGCTACTCATGTCGCTAGTGTATGATTCATCGCTTTCATTGCCGTCAGTGCTCTTAGAGTTTATGTACTCACGGGTAACAAGTAAGAAAATGCCCTGGAATACAAGGGACTGGAAAAACAGAAACACAAATGTATGTCTATATCCTCCAAGTAAAGTATTCATCAAATTGGCACTTCCGAATTCTTTACAAAGTGAGTTGAAATAATTGAACAAATTCAACATGGATGATAAATATGAAGTATATCTCAAACTAGGGTAGTAACCGTTTTCAAGTTGAACAAACGAAAGCCACCGAACAAATAAACTCAATCTCAACTGGTTGGCGACCAAGAGATTGAGGGTTTGACTTCCAACTGTACATGCGTCTTTTTCGTCCAATGTAACCTTGTCTTTGCTTACTGAATTCATTTCGGGTAACAACTCCAACACGCCGGCATACAAGTCAAGGTATGACTTGATAAGGTACCGCACTGGGTGCGGCTTTTTGGGTGACTTCATATAGTACAATCCCCAAATGGCGGCTGAAAAGCGCATCAAACAGTCTGTCACTAGGTTGTAGTTTGGCCCATATACCACTTCAAGCAACTCCTTGTTTGGAAGCAATGTATTTTTTAATTGTTTCAGCGCCATCAACGAGCCTTTGCATTGGAAAAAAGATATTTGCACCTCAATCAACCGAAGTTGAATCCAGTGTCTAGCCACTATCTTGAAATCATCTGTGTCTGGATACCCATTAGAATCCACTGGGTCTTCAATCATCTCCATAAACTTGGTATTGAGAACAACATAATTCAATAAGTTATTGTACTCCAAATAATTGTTGACAATCTGCATGTCGAAAAAGTAGTAGGTTTTAATCACAAAGTACCATGATATTAAATAGAGAATATCTGTGATTCTATCGTAATTCATAACTTTCAATTTCAACAGCTTGGAAGTGCTTATCCAGTCCTCAATCACACCCACTCGTGATTTGTTGGGACCAACCTCCATGAGAAAATCTTGCATTCCAGTCTTATCATGAAATAACCCTACTGCAAACATTAAAAAGGCAAGACTGAGAACCCTCACCTCTATGATTGTTGCTGTGAATACTTGCAGTAAATCGTTATCATGAGAATTGACAATTCTTGTGTACAACGGCTTTAAATATTTTAATATTTTGTATAATTCCGCCAACTCCATAACATGCTCATTTTCCAGTTGGGAATATAAATTGTACAAGTACTCCACACTACTGAATGTGTTTGGAAGCATTTTCTTGATCTTTCGGATTTCAATCATCAGAAACTCAATGATCCTGTTCCTGTCAGCACGGATTTCTTTCAAAAGGATCGAGTCCTGGTCTTTCACTTCAATATGGTGACTTCTTGGAAATACCTTGTTTGTCGTTGGCTTATGTGTGATTGAAGGATCCGAGTAGAACTTAAAAGAGGATTTCCCATAGAACGAAGGGCTATAAAACACCGGTTTTGACTGTGGAACCTGGTTCGGTGTGATCGAAGGTTTGGGGATCTGCATGACCGCAGGTACATGAGGAGTAGGTGTATGTGATTTTGGCGTGTGTAATGTAGGAGTATGTGACGTTGGAGTGGGTGGTATGTGAGGAGGTGCCTGTAAAGCCTGTGATGCAATGTGACGAGGCTGCGATGTAACTTGAGGCATTGCATGGGAAAGGGGTAATGCAGCATGGCCAATAGGAGCTGCCTGTGGTAGGTGGGATGGCTGATGTACGTTCTGCATATTCGAAAGTGGTATACCTGACGTTGGGATGCTTGGAGGGGACCGTGGTGTTGAAAGAGATTGTGTATGCGAATGTGAATGCGGTTGTGCTTGGTTCTGTCTGGATTGCTCCAGTATTACCGGTAGAACAGGATAATACAATGGTAGCAGCAAATTAGGTATACTTGGTAAAACCGGTCCCATGTTGCTCATAATATGATGAGCCAGCAGGACTGTGTGACCAGCCAACTTTGGGATGGAATACACTGGATGTAAGTATGGTTGTGTTTGCTGGTGGTTGAAATAGACTGGAGGTTCATCGTTGGACCTTTTCTTAATGAACCTTTGCTTTCTCTGATTGATCTTGCTCAACTCTTCATTCGATGGTGGTCTTGGTGGATTCGATAAACACTTGTCTACACGTTTAAATTTGATGCAACTGGAACACGGAATCTGTAAGTCACACTTGATCTTAAGCATCTTACACAGCTCACAGCTGTAGCTTCGGCGTTTCCGCTTCTTCTTGTTCTCCTCCAAACTCATACCAATATCGAAAAAAAAAACTGATAAACAAAACTGGATAATAGTGTCTTTTAATATTTTTAATGTGCGGCTCACTTAAACGCTTGTTTGTGTGATCGGGATTTTTTTCACGCTGTTCTTCTAGTTAGTTTCTTTTTAGTTGATTCTACTAGACGGGGGGTTATATTGTAATGTCATTAATATTGCGCAGGAGCATAGAGAAACAATCCCGGTTTTTTTTGTCACCTATTTTATCTATACGAAGAGGATCTCAAAAAATGTGATGGGGATCTACTGAACAATAACATTTACCCAAAAAAAAAAAAGTATCTTTGGCTTGGTTTGTATTTGAAGGGTGCATAGTAGGGGTGTCCACGATACTTTTATTGTTGTTTGATTGTTGGGGACACTAGAAACCCAAGACTAGATTCTCTTGGGGCTGCCCCTTAACGAAGCAGGCCTCGTTTAATTCCGAACATATTCTTCCCCTTTTAGTTCTGTGTATCTGTCATGCAAAGAACCAAGGCCAAGAAATTTATATCGCTTTGTGCTTGACTTTTGCATTTAAAACCTCAGAGACATACACTAGTTTCAACATATAGTTAATTCCGTATCAGGTGTATGGTAACAGAAAAAAATATTTGTAGGTGAGATTGTTGGTTGCTGTTGTCTTTTTAACTGAAAATTTCGGTTGCCAGTTATAGTCATCATCGGTTAACATGACATCCATCGTATTTTTTGGCGTCGTTTGGATTGTTTAAAAAAAAGCCGTAAATAAACCCGAATCGTATGCCGTCCTAGACACTCAAAACATCTTCTCTAGTCGATCTTTAGCAGATCTTAAAAATGCCTATTAGTATCATTCGGATTTACTAACACATCAGAAACTGGATGGTGCAGTTCCCGCAGATAATTGCATGGAGCGCTTCTTGCCTTTGTTTACTCACTTGTGAAGTGTGATACGTGCAGTATTTAACAAAAACGGTATTTAAAAAGAAAAAGTTTAAACGGCATAGAGAATATAGAATACATGCCCCCAATATGCTTTGTTAGAACTGGGGTGCGTAATAATTTCTCCTGATAAATGATAAAATAGTTTTGAAAACTATTTTATACCTCCTATTCCTCATTACACTTATTTGCAGTTACGCGATATATAACCCCTTGTTGAATATCCTTCTCCGATTTTCCTCTACAATAATCTGTACAACGTTGCAATTTGTACCCTTATGCAGGTTTTACAATTCAACTCCGACTATATCGTCAATTTTCATATGGGGTGTTTATGGTTTTAGCGAAATACAAAGTAAAGGAAGGTTTTCTTGAAATTAGAGAAAGATTAATCGAACGTTTTCGGAGCTTTCACAGTTTTTAGAGTTTTAACATCATCCTTTCACATGTCATACTTTTAGTTTTTTACACTCACATTTTCATACTTTCACATTTTCGCACACACTTTTACATCTCTGTTATATCAACACACTGGGAATGGTATTCGCACGACTTTTCACAACCAATTACAATCGAAGAAATTTTTCTAGCGTAACCAAAAAAACGAACTGGACAATGATTTCAAGTAGATTAGTTAGTCGTGCTGCTTCAAGAGCTGTCAGCGCCCGTCGTTTTGTCTCAGCTTCTCAGACCCGTCAGCTTTTCAGCAGCGCTGGAGAAAATGAGGAGTTGGTTGACTTGAATTCGTTGCCTAGAAGACAACCACAAGAAATCCATGTTCCATTGGTAAACCCTACAGAAAAATACAAGGTCCAGATTGAAGAATTACACAAGTTTGGTACCTATATCATGGCCTGTATGCCAAAGTACATTCAGCAATTCAGTGTCTGGAAGGATGAGTTGACCATCTACGTTGCACCAAGTGCTGTTAGACCAGTGATGGTGTTTTTGAAGAACCACACTTCTGCACAATTCAAGTCATGTATGGATGTGACTGCTGCTGACTACCCTTCCAGAACCAACAGATTTGATGTTGTGTACAACTTGTTGTCTGTGCGTCACAACTCTAGAATCAGAGTCAAGACCTATGCGAACGAAACCAGTGCTGTTCCTTCGATTGTCCCAATATTCCAAGGTGTCAACTGGTTTGAAAGAGAAACATACGACTTGTTTGGTATCTTCTTTGAAGGCCACCCAGACTTAAGAAGAATCATGACCGACTATGGTTTCGAAGGTCACCCATTAAGAAAGGACTTCCCAACCACCGGTTACACTGAAGTTAGATACGACGAAGAAAAGAAGAGGGTTGTGTACGAACCTTTGGAATTAACTCAAGCGTGGAGAAACTTCACTGTTGGCTCCTCTGTATGGGAACAAGTTGGTGAAGGTAAGGACTTCACTCCAGAAAACTTCAAATTGCCGACCCCACAAGAAGAACCAAAAGAGGAAGAAAAGAAGTAGCATTAATAATAGTTTTTAAAGATCACTTGTATATGTAGGCTACACTCACCCCATCTTTACATAAATTACATTTCTTATTTATTGAATCTGTGTTCTTATTCCTTCCAATTCTCTATTCTTGTCTGCCAAAAACTCTTGCAAGGTTTCCACTTGGCTCTGTATCAATTCAATATCATTTTCAACCCCTGATAAGTCTTCATCACCTCCGCTGGTCAATGACTCTTGTTTGTACTTTAACAATTGTTCGAATTCATATCTCACCAACTCTTCGTGTCTGCCGCTTTCCTTATTTTCGTCGCTGGATCCATTCACCTTCGATAACAACTCTTCCAACTCAGTAAGCTCTCTTCTCAAGCGCACTTCCTCCCAATCCGTGCCCTCGGTCGCAGAGAAATCCGTACCTCTTGTATTATTTGATTGTCCGATTTTAGAAAGATAAGAGGTAGCAAATCCCTTTTTAGATGATGATGTTGATGTCGATGTTGGTGTTTTGGTAGCTTTCAGTAAGTCATAGCTTGGTGCCTCTTTCAGAAACGTGGCTCTCAAACTTGCCGGTACACCTCTAGGAATACGTTTTCCGTTTTCTCTTTGGTTCAAGATGTGTAAAAACACCAACACTTGGTCTTTGTCGATTGTTTCGAAAGACTTGGGGTTCACAAGGTTCCATGCACTGGAAACCTCACTCGTTGGAACCTTGGTCAACGTACTGTAAAGTCCGTTGAGTGACTCGAAACGAACCCGGCCATAAGAATCACTGTTGGAGTTATATATGGTTTCATAGGTGGCCTTGTCTGTTGGCGAAATGTACCAATCGAAGTCGTCACTCAACATCAACTCCTCATCATAGTCGTCATCATTGACATCAAGAGTGTTGCGGTTTTTGTCGATGGCTTCGTTCGCTTGGATTAAATGCGCCTTGGACGAAGGAATCAACCACGATGGCAATTGATCAGGAATCCCTTGTATCTGTCCATTCACCAAGTCGAAAATTATCCGCATAGTAATACAAAACTCTTCAAAGTCTAAGCTTCCATCGTTGTCGATATCCGATAAGGCCCATACCTTGGATAACTGCTCTTGCAGTAATCTGGAGTTCTTTAACACAGGCGACACCTGTTCGCCAGATAACTTGTTATTGTTGGGACGGAGCCCCTGGAAGATCTCCCAGTATTTCTTGATTTCAGATTCCTCTAAACGTGGCATGTTGATCTTGACGAATCGATCGTTGGTTGTTTTTTGACCTTGTCCTTTTTTTCTGTGCGAATGACCGAAATTTGTGAGGATGAGATATCTGCAAGCAAGCACGCATCCAAATCCCAAATAAACTTTCTCTGGAATGGTGCATTAATTGAAGGACCTCAAAGATTATATTCAAGTATATCAACTTGGTAACTTTCTCTTTGCAGGTATTTTTCTTAACTTTCTAAATCTTCAAGTATGGGTGGTTAGTGTAGTGGTTAACATATTTGCCTTCCAAGCAGGTGCCATGGGTTCGATTCCCGTACCACTCATTTCTTTTTGCAATTTTTATTTATATTAACATTGAAATATTTCAATGTGGACCTTTGAATGAGAACCTTCATAATTGAATCTTGTTTATAGACAATTTTATCGGTTATAGGATGACAAGTATGCATAAACAATGCATCTTAGAAGAAAATTTTAATAAACCAGAATATCTTAATAATGTTAGGGACTTGAGGTTTGTGATACCTTATGTCAGGTTTAACCTTACATCAGCTCTGAGTGAGCCTGGCTAAGACGAGGAGAGTAAGAGCGATGAGAACATGCAAGATAATTACGCCACTATTCGTTTGTGGTATATCGTGTAATATTTGCTCTAACGTGGCGTCATAGACCGATTGAAGAAACTGCCTTTTAGTTTACGGAACAATAAATAAGTGTAGAATAACAATAAACACTATACATACAAGTATTACAAGCTATTCAGTAATAACTTGTCTAACCCAATACTTTACAAATAAACAGGAGAATCTTAATAAGAATTAATGGTTTTTCATTAGCAGGTTCTTTCATGTACTTATTGTTTGAAAATACTCAACAATTATGCAGAAGATTTAACACGAGAAGAGTGTATGTTGTATTTAAAAACTTGACTGGTTGCCAAACTATCAGAATCTTACGTTGTGTAACATCTGGTGTCCAAGGATCCATTTATCATTAATCCAATTCCTCTACAAAAATCCGCTTATAATCACTGCTTACCTTCCGATAAAAACCCGGATATAAATTTTTTAATGTTGTATATAATGGCCGATTCTGCTGGGTTAGCGAGAATAGGCTGGGAAACTCCGGAGAGGTCTGGTATTTAATCCAGTAGGGTCAATTGATGGCAGTACCAATGGAGGTATAACTCTTTACAGCAGATATGGACCAATCTCTTAGTCCTTATGTATTTAGTATCTAAGGTCTGATTATCTATGGGATAAGATAGGTAAGAACTCCTTCCTCTTCTAGATAGATAATCTAGGTCTTTATATAATCTATATGTGCCTGCATAGGCGAATTCACACATTTCCCAATGCGGCCTAGAATTAACACATTTGATGAATCGTCAAGGATACTCTTGGAGGACAAAGGAGGTTGCAGCCGATACCTCCTTTTGTGAGACTCTTAGGGAGAGTCTCGCTAGGAAGTGCGATATTATACAACATTTAATTTTGTATAGTTGGCTCAATGAGGAACTGTAGAACACAGACAAGGGTAATACTCAATTGTATTGAGATATAACCACGGGATAAGACCTACTAGTGAACGGAGGCCGGTGCCTCGGTATATTGATATATGAGTTAATAGAGAGAATCTCCTATGTGGAGGATATACTCAGGGACAATATACTTAGTAACTCTTATAAGGAATGGAAACCTAAACAGCTTTAGGTTTGTTTGTGTCCTTCCTAAGTCAAGTACTACTTAATTCTTATATTCTATGAGCTGACGCTCATATCACACCGACCCTCTCAGGCCACGTAAAAGGCTCACGTGTCTGAGCCCACCTGATGAGGTAACTAAATAGGTTGTCTAACCCAGTTATACAGCAATTACTATTCAAAGGGTGGTTAGTGTAGTGGTTAACATATTTGCCTTCCAAGCAGGTGCCATGGGTTCGATTCCCGTACCACTCATTCTTTTTTTTACCTGGATTGGGATCACCTCTACCTTTTTATTACATTTTTGCAACTATTCAGCGATTTCCATAAATGGACTATATTCACCTTTTATTATATTCACCTTTTATTATATTCACCTTTTGTTAAATAATCTATTATAAAACTATTTTATATACAACTTCTAAAGAAACCCTCTAGGTCTTCCCAAGAAGTTCAGATTCCGAAAGTACCGATTAATTCACAGTTTCTTCTTCATCAAAATCATACTTGCCTTCAAGAATATCATTCAAACCATCCTGAATTAAAGAACTCTCTTCATCCATTGGCATTTCACTTAATAACTTTTGCTTTTCATAACCACCCATCATATGTTTCATTCTCCAACCAAACTCTTGGAAGGAAGAAACATCCAAGATCCAGCATGTTCCGAAGGTGAGCATGGACAGCACAGTACCACAGAGCATTGTCCCAGTTCCAACAGCCACTGCAGCATCAGTGGTGAAGTTATAACTAAGTGGAGGCATGTGGTTACCTTGGAATAGTGTTGGCACATACTGTCTAGACAAGGTGGATTTGTATGCGAATCTCAGCGCAAAAATGGTGAGGGATGCAGACACCATAAACAACATCATTTGCTTCTGACGACGAGTAATATACTCATCGCTTGCCTGCCCGATCTTGAAGTTTAAGCTATTAAGCGTATCTTTAAATGCCATACTACAACTTTTTTTTCAATCAATTTTTTTTTTGTACAAAAAAAAAAATCTTTAATTAATAAAACTAACAATAAATGAACTGAAACAAAAAACGAACAAAGTTGTCTAAACTTATAGATTTCTTCAATTTTAGATTTCTTCTTTGAATAAACCCCCTTCATTCTTTTGTTTGGTGGAGAGTAAGTCAGAATTTAAACTTGCAATAGAACTTTCAACTCTCTTGACAATCTTTTCTGACTTAGAATCAACAGTAGAATCAGTTTTAGCAACCAGAGTGCTAGCCTCTGTAGTAGAAGATTTAGATTTTGGGATCTTTTCTTTTGAGCTTGACTTGAAAAGAGCACTTAATCTTCTTAAACCTCCCTTCTTAGATTCGACTGGAACTGTTTCTTTTTTGATAGCCTCAGGCTCCTTCTTAGGCTCCTTCTTAGGCTCCAGCTTAACTGGTTCAACCTCCTCAACAATTGGTTGCTCCTTCTTTTCTACGGTGAATAAAGATGCAACATCTCTGAACTTGTCTTCATTGACATCGAATTGTAAGTGTTCAGGCAATTCCTTGTTGATTTTGTGCTCCCACTTGACTTGCTCGTCAATACCGTCCAAGATTAGTTGCTTTTGAGTGGCCTTATCAGCTATGTGAGACTCCTTTTGAGCAGCCAAGTCAGTCAACTGTTGGTCAATGTCCTTGTGCTTGGATGTGAATTCTTCTAATGCAGCTGCAGAAGATACATGAAGTTCGTCCAACTCTTTAGTAGACTCGTTGTGGTCCTTCTCAGCGGTTTGTAACTTTTCTGTGTATTCTTCGTTTTCAGTCTTTGTTGATTCCAATTGCTTTTCTAATTCCGCAATTTTAGCTTCAAACTCAGCTTGTAACTTTTCTGCAGTCAGAACTTCAGTGTCTAACTCAGCCTTGGCATCAGTAAGAGTCTTAAGTTTAGAAGTTTCTTCAGCCAAAGAATCCAAGGTAGGCCTGATTTCTTCGTCCTTTCCAGCTTGTAAAGTTTCTAATTCTTCTTTACGCTCTTGCTTCAACTTGGATTCTTCTTCATCAATACGGGCTTGGTTAGAGGTCTTCTCTTCAATCAATGCTTCCTTGGCAGCAAGATGTTCCTTTTTCTTTTCATTCAAAACATCTTTTTCAGCTTCAAGTTCTTCAGCCTTTTGCTTTTGGAATTCTTCATACTTTTGGAGTTCTTCGGCCTTACGTTCTTCATTCTCAGTAACTCTCTTTTGCTTAGCAATCTCAATGTCTGCTCTTTCTTGAGACTTTTGTTGGACAGCTTCCTTCTTGGATTGAGCGTGCAATTCTTCCCACTCACCCTTCTTTTGGTTGAGAACAGCATCAGCTTCTCTCTTTGATTCAGCCTTGACATCAATGTCAGCGAGAACCGGCTGGACAATTTGTCTAGCCAATGCATCCAAATCCGACTGCAACATGGTGAGGCCTCCGCCCAAGTCGACAACGCCATTCTTGTGACTTTTGAGGCGTTCGTCTGCATTTTTTTGAGCAATGGCTAAAGCACCAGCATACAACTTGGCTTGGGATTTAAAATCCATGTCAGATGAATGCTTAATCAGGTTCAAACGTTCCGAGGCTCTTTTGTTTGCTGCAGCGAGCAAGTTAGCATCAACTACTTCATGCGCCAAAAACGTGTTTGTTCTACGTTGACTTGAAACCTTGTCTGTGTAACCAGATCCATGCTTGAGAGAAGCAGCTGCACCGCTTGCAGCCAAGTCTTCCTCGGATTGTGTTAAAAACTCGGTTGGAGGTTGGTGAATTCCACTTCTGTAGTCAAGTTCAGGGTTGAATCTAGAGTGTAACGACTTGGTGGAGTTGGCGTTGGCAACCAGGGAAATCTTTCCAATGTCAAATGCGGAATTGGCTTGCTTGGATTGGATACCCAGTCTTGAGACATCCCGCTCCGGATTGACACGGCTAGTCATAGTTGACGTAGAGTTCTCATTGGCAGTCTTGTAAAGTGTTTCTCCCTTAAAAGATGGTACTCCGGTGGATACACTCAGTGCAGTCGAAGTAATAGTGTTAGTTCTACCAGCACTGGTTGCAGCGTTTTCTGCATTTGGATGGTGCAGGTCTCTCGACCAAGCAGTAATACTCTCCTTCTTGGCTGCCAAAGCAGCTGTGTGTGCTTCCTTTGCAACAACGCGTTCATAAGCTGGTTTGACAGTTAAGTCTGCGCTCGCAGCAAGCAATGCGGCAGTGTCTGAAGCACTCAGGTTAACTCCAACAATTGCCGCTCCTGGAGATGTATAAACACCTTGTTTCAACTTCTGCTGGTAGATTGCCTGCTGGGAGAGTGGCTTCCCTTTAGTCTGATAAATAGAACGGGTCATTTAATAAAGAAGCGAGTAGTTATTTGGAAATTTCGTCTTTGGGGTCCCCTTTTTTCTCTCCCTGAAATAGATGTACTGCAGATAAATAATTGGGTTGTCAAAATGGGCCAGCAATAAAGCATAATGCACAATGTGTGGAGTGTCGATTGTCTATGTGAAGAATGAATGCAGGTCTAAGTTGCCCTTGCTGTTTGCTCTACTTGTTTGAAAATCGCAAACACTATTTTCATGTCAATGCTTAGTTCGGACTACTCGGGACTAATTTGGGCGACGTGCTTCGATTGCGGAAGATGTCCAAATTGGGACTTGTGGTGCATATGGCGCAGACCGTAATTTTGACATGTTAGTTGTATATCCAGTGAGCGTATCTATTCAGTTGGTATATCTATTTGCTTTCTCGGATTGGAATTACATTTACAAGGTTGGAATTATACAAAAATATTAGTTCGTAAATATCTTGAAAGTCAATTTAGATTTTTCCAAAAAGTTTAAAAAAGATGGACGAGTCGGGAGTCGAACCCGAGGCCTTTCCCTTGCGAAGGGAACGCGCTACCAACTGCGCCACACGCCCAATTATCATTTCTTCCCAAATCATGAACTAAATCCATGTTGATGATTGATCACAGGATTTAGAGATTGACACCTCAAATGTTATTGACATGATACACATATAATAAAAAAAATACGTATGAGATGTTTAATATATATGTATAAATAGATGTATATCCAGATAGAGTCTTATATTACAAATGGATGTACATATATATATGTTAATGTGGTAAATAGCTTAGTTGTCAATAGGTAAGTGGTGAAGTTATACGAATTGTGTACCTGTAGAGAACTTTTCAAGATGATAAGATAGTTTCTTTTAGATATTTAGATAGGTATTTATAGTATTCCCACGGAAGAGACTGATCGTTGACAATCAGTGTAGTAATGGCCAGATATCCGATCCTTCGAACAAAGCAAATCACTTTGGATACGAGACACCACAAACATAATAGATTCACTATGTTTGTGTATCAATGTTAGCTGACATAAGGTATTAATCACCTAGATTTCCTAACAATATCAGTTCTATAATATATATATACAGACTAAAGGAAATAATACATACCCAAAAACTAATCCATGTTAATTTTATATTTCCGACTGTTGGCTGATCCTACCTCAACTATTGTTTCTATTCCTTAAACGTTGCAGATCAAAATGTCATTAGATCACCTCAATTGCCCCTATTTAGGCAGCCAGCTAGAATTCTGGATGCAAAAATAGAACAATGTATGGCTAAATGTTGGCTACTCTACCACGATACGCGATTGGAATGTAGATCACACTAGATCAAAATCTGTGAATCATTATCCCGTATACTGAAAAACAACCAGCCATCGAAAAAAAAAACCACATTATGCAAAATAAATCAAAAACAAAAAACAAAACAGTCAATGGCTAGGATACCGAAGGGAAATAAAACGAATAACACGGGGATATATCAAAATCAACCTGGGGATCCGGCTACATCCACTACAAAACGTACCACAGCAAAGAGAAAGTATCGTCCTGGTACTATTGCGCTTCGAGAAATTCGTAACTATCAAAAATCCACGGATTTGTTACTTCGAAAATTGCCATTTGCAAGAGTAGTGAAAGAGGTTGCTGAAGAATATATAGGGACAGATTATGGTCTTCGTTGGCAACTGCAGGCAGTTCTTGCGCTACAAGAAGCATGTGAAGCATATCTAGTTCATTTACTAGAAGATACAAACTTGTGTGCTATACATGCCAAAAGAGTAACAATAATGAAAAAAGATATTCAATTGGCAAGACGAATCCGAGGTCAGTTTTAGGATTTTATATTAATAGATATTGTAACTCCTAAACACGCTACACGTCTATTTTTTTTTTTCGTCTGATGACACAGAGAGTATTGGTTCCTATGGTTATTGATAGTACAATCAATCTATGCTGGCCAAGGCCTGCACACGATTATGCATACAATTTAAATACAAAAAAAGATGCATTCGCGAGAAAATTATGCTTGAATACCGGAATGGGTATTTTCTGTTGTGTTGGTGAAGTAGTTAAATAACAAATATAAGGAAAAGAGAATCCTAATTTTTTCTTCAGTAAGGGGCATATCTTCCAACATGGCCACGGTTACAACCACAGCTAAGCGGAAGAGGCTTGTATATCGACAAGATCCAGATGGTATATTTCGGTTGAAGAGACTAGATGATACCCCGGCAGAAAAGGTATCGGCATCTTCAGATGTAGTGAGCCATAAGGCGAGGTCGGAGAAGAGTGAGAAGGCCAAGTCTGAGAAGAGTGATAAATCAGACAAGTCTAAAAAGAAGAAAAAGAAGACAACTGACGAACTTCCAGACCACTCGATTAAATTTGGAGATGACATTCTAAAACTCTCGTCTCTCGAGGTCCCGGAAGAAGTGGCAGCTATCGAGATAACAGAGATACCTGCGCCACCCAAAAGTTCTGCATCAACCAAGCATTCCATTACTGCATCTATAAAAGAACCTACAGACATTATGAGGGAACTAGCTGAATTACAGCTGTTAGCATCCAAGACGTCCAAGGCGTCCAAGGAACTGAGGACGTCTTCTCGTAAAAAACCCGTTCCTGCATTAGACCACGAACCAGTCCTTTTTGTGGAGATTCCGCCTGGGGTTGAAGCGTCACAAATCCCGCCCGTCGTGCCCATACCACGAATCCCCAGTCCTCCCAATAATAATTCCTCGGGCGATAATCACGTGGAAGCTGCACAAGCACCTGAGGAGCCAAAGAAAAAGAAAAAGAGTAAACAGAAGAAACGTAGTGAAGACAACGTCGACCTGGAATCCACTCAAAACGCCCCCTATCCTAGTAAAATCGAGGATAAAAAGGAGGCCGTCACCATTCCAGAAATTTCACAAAAGCAAGATAAGCAGGCTAGCGAGAGTGCTATCCCATATCCGACCCAGCACTCGACGCCTGCGCCACCATCACACAACAATCAGCCCGTGCCATCCCGGGTTAATAGTTTTAGACAATCGGTTCGAATGATTCCCAAGTCTACAGCCACACTGGCCAAGCTGCTCCACCCTCCAAGTTTTGTTCTTGGAATTGGGGCCGCGGCCATTGGCTTCCAATTCAAAGAGCCATTGGCTTTGGTTGCAATTGGGCTTGTTGGTATTGCTGCTGTCCTAGCCATATTTGGTATCGTTGCTGGCGGTGCCTTTTGGTATTTAGGTTTGCTAAAGATTAAAGATGTAGCAGAATTTAAATTGTGGATTAAAGGACTAGCAGGAAAACCACACACACCCAAAGAAATACATCACGGCGAAGAGGAATCGTCATCAGAAGAGGAGTATGAATCAGAAGAAGAAGAATTGATGAGTGATTTAGAAATTGAAGCTGAAATTGAAAAAGTAACAAAAACAAAGGCTGCAATTGCTCAAGCAATGGCTGCTGCAAAGGCAGCTCATGAAGCCGAACAAGAGGCTGCAATCTCAGCCGCTTTGAAAGCTGCACACAACGAAGCTCAAAAGAAGCATAATGTTGAAACTTTATCGGTAAAATCTTCTAAATCAAACAGATCAGACTTTCTCAAAGCTGCTGAAAAGCATGAGCGTGATGATCAATCGATAGATTTATCATTACCTTTTGTTCTTCCTGAT
Organism: Kodamaea fungicola; assembly: GCA_030560575.1. Classification (NCBI taxonomy): domain Eukaryota; kingdom Fungi; phylum Ascomycota; class Pichiomycetes; order Serinales; family Debaryomycetaceae; genus Kodamaea; species Kodamaea fungicola. The sequence goes on along the minus strand of JAKTTX010000022.1, from coordinate 30,873 downwards.
GATGAACCAAGGAGACCTGCGCACATGCAAAGATCTAATACTTTAACACAGGTGAAGCCTTATGTTCCTGAACGCTTCACCCCAACGCGTTCTCATAGCATCCATACGGATTCAGATCTTTTGGTGGGCTCGAAACCCCCATTGTTGAACCGTAACCTAACTACCGATCCTCGCCATCAGTATAGAACTCACAACATCGAGTCGCGTAGACTGTTGGATTTGGATTCTCGTGCAAATAGAGTAACCAGCGAGACAATCAAGAATCTCGTGGGCACCACTTCCTTTCAACGTAAAGATCTCCCTCCGTATCCTCGTGAGGCCGAAGAATTGCCTTTCATCAACCAAGTTCAACTCCATGACAATATGGAACATTTGAGTAGACTGAACACAACTGCTAGTAAGAAGTCAGTTCTCGGAACTAAAACTGGTTATAACACTTTCTTAGCAAACGTCCAGGGTCATGACCATGATGATTAGTTGTATCTTATTCCAGCTAGTCTGGGATGCTGGTTATAGTGTAGTTTAGCATTTTATGAATCATTTATTTTTTTTTGCAGCCATGATAGGTAAGAATCGTAAACATAAAATAGTAAAGGTGATTCAAAGGCCCAGAAAATGAAGATCAAATACATTTTCATTACAAGCATTGTTCAAAATGAGAAGTTCAAAACGTCATTTAACATCTATGATTCCAAAGTTTTTAAGATGTATCATTGGAAATGCATTTCCATGACTCTTTGATCGTTGTATGATGAAATCAGGTTAATGTCATTGAATCCAACGAGGAACCAGATCTTGGATGATCAAGTGCATACCAATAAACCCAAATCATTATTACAGTTTTTAGTAGCTACTATGCAGTTTTCGTATCTCAGATTTATCAGTGCTAATGGTGCAAAAAATGGTTAACTCAGCTGAAGAAGAGATTTTAATGAAAAGAAAATAGATAAAATTCATTAATAATATTCTAATTAAATATTTCAAAATATTGATAATTCCAGTTGTTATTAAGTTTGCTATTGATAAAGCTGCTAATAAAATGTATACTTTAAATTGATAGGAGTGTAGAAAAGATTGGATTATATGCCAACTCTCACATGGTAATGTGATAGTTATAGGTAGCATGACACATATATATGTGTTGACAGGTTGAGTCTCAACGTAAGGTAATATGATGTTTTCGTGCGGTATATCCGAATATGGTGTGTAAGGATCATACTATAGAAGACATTTTCATGTCGAATGCCGTATAGATAGAGGTGCTGAGGCTTAGTAGAAAAAGTAGGTGTCGTCTACCGGCTATATAGTGGTGTGTACAAGTACATTACTATACATAACTAGTGTAGCCATTCGTCGTGACTTTACCTAAAAATACGATACGTCAACACTCCTTCTTAACACTACAGATGGTTGCAAAAAAATTATCCGAATTTTGTACTTAAGATAGCCAAGGGTTAGAAACTATATTACAAAGTTTGGTGTCTTTCCATCAATAAAATCTTTCATCATCATCTTGTACTACTTCGTATGATGTTGAATCGGGTCGTGGTGACCATGATTTATTGACATAGGACCATATGAAACAAAGAAATAAATTTTAAATAAGTTGTATTTAGATTCAGTTCGTAGGTTTTGAATTTTCAAGCTCCCATATATATTTGATTATATTAATCCAATCAAGGTCAAACTCGTAGTTTCATGGGTATTGAATTTTCGAAACAATAAGTTGAAAAAGTGGGAACGCCTACCAATTACCAATTTGAAGTGGTTAAGGATATTGAATTCTTGCAAGGTTTCGATTATCGGATTTAATATAACTCAACTCTTGCTACTGTATAGTAAGATCAATAAAAACTTGGGTCACCTCGTGAATGTTTATCAGTGGCTATTGGTTTAGTATATACACTTATCAACACAAATCTAGAAAAGCATTTGTCAACTACAAAATCACTGTTACGCAAAACCTACTCAGTCTATCGATCGGATATTAAGAACGCCATATCAATAGTTGAACAAGTGATTCTTGTCTAAATAAACATTCAAATCCGTACTTTTGAATACTCAAAAACGCCATTGGATCCTGACCCAAAATCTCGAGTAAATGATATTCACGTCCAGAAAATGCTTGATTATATAAACTTAGTTTATCTGTTTTATCAAAATAATACTGCCAATTATCTATTTGAAAAATTAACTTGTGATATTGTGTGTCTCGTATTTTATAAAGTCATGTGTTATTGACTAGATAGCCAACCTTAATGTAAGTTTAGATGAATTAATACAAAGGAGAATAAGAGAACGAGAGAATGCAAAAAAGAATCAACAGATGTGGCCTTCACAAATTTCTATATTTAATCGGAAAGCATTATAAGATTGGTTTGTATTGATTTGCTACTATAGATTGATAGTATAGATGAATAGTATATTCCTTTACTGAATGTGTCGCAACCACTCAATATTCAGGCACTTTTCGCACATCACATGACAAACCATAACAAATTCAAATTTTCAACAACAACATGCCGTTATACAAAGAAGATAGCTTTCTTGTGGTATATCCAGGGTCCGAATACACTATCTTCACATTTGGGTTCTCTGAACTGTTAGCACCACCTCAATTTCGAATTCCAAGTGTTGTTTACCAGAATGAAACACTGAAAGAATATCATTCGAGCACCGAAGCACCAGAAGGAAAGTCATGGGTCGCAGTACACCCGATTGTGGGAAGCAGAATCGTGGACTTGGATGCATTCAATCAGTTGCTTAATGTGATTTTACAAGATGTCATCAGCAAGAACCCTATAGTGACCATTAACCAAATCCCATTACTTTTAATAACTCCTTCGCTCACCTGGTCAAGAACACAGACCGAACAGATAACCAGGTACGTGATTGAGCTGTTGGAGTTTACAGCTTTTAACATCATTGACTTTGCCGTAGCATCGACGTTTGGAATAGGTTCCAGCACAACAAGTGCTACTGTTGTGAAGGTTGGAAAAACTCTGACACAAATCGTGCCTGTAGTGAACTACCAGCTGTTAAAGTACGCAGCCAAGTACTTACCTAATATCGGTGCACAAACCATCAACGAGGAGCTTTCGCGGATATTACCCAAGTTCAGCGACAAGCAGATTGAAGAGTTGAAGGTGTCTGAGATCTTCGAGGTGTTGAACAACCACGACGGGTCTTTCTACTCGCTTGCAGACTTACAATCGCAAAGCAACAACGAGGACATGGATGTGGCTAAGATGGTTGCGGAAGGCGACGTCAACCCCGGCGAAGAGGAGGAAAAGAAGCCAAACAGGGACCTCGAAACAAACTACTTTGTGGGTTCCGAATCTGGAGAGAAGATTGGCGTGGGAAAGGAGCGTTTCCAGGGAACCACCGATCTCATCAACAATGTTGCTGCTGAAATATACACTGTGCTTTCGCGTGTTCTTGACCTCGAAAAGAGACAGGAGTGTTATGACAATTTGATATTTGTCGGTTCTACATTCAGAATTCCTGGACTTCGCGAGGCTGTTTTGTACAAGTTGGTCACCGACTACCTTGTGAGGGATGCCAGTAGCAACGACAGCAACAATGCGGGAAGCGCTGCTGCTGCGATTGCTGCGTACCAGCAGGCAAGCACTGCTGCAGACTCCGAAGACAACAGTTCGTCGGTCACCTCACAGGTTCCTGGCTCTATCAGAATCGCCAAGTACCCCGAATACTTCCCTGAGTGGAAGAAGCCAAAGGAAAAGGGTGGCTCCTGGCACGAAATCCACTTTTTGGGTGGGGAAATATTCGCCAAACAAATCTTCTCCAACAATTCCAACCACGGCCGTGCGTTGTTTGTTGATACAGATATCTACGAAGAAAAGGGCCCAGAGTGTATATGGAGCACCAGTATATAGGTTTAGTTCTAATGTGTTTTAAATGTTATTTGATAATTTGAAAGGCGCACGACCACGCGTATGCTTCGATTGTTCAAACAATCCACCCATAGGTATACTAGAATGGCTCAACAGCAGACATTGGCTCGTTTTTTTGGTGGACCTACTAAGCCCAAGGCAGAGAAGGTGGTAGAGAAGGTAGTGGAAAAGCGTACTAGATCTCCTTCACCTATTGGCCGTACTAAACTCCAAAAAGTGGAGACTTTACAAAAGACAAGTGAGTTAGAGAAACTGGAGGATAAATTGGATAAGAAACCAGGAAACCAAGATCCTCACAAGAAGCTTAAATACTCTGCTGTTACACTGATTTTTGAAAGGATTGAAAATGAGTCATCTAGGTTAAAGATCACGGCCATCATCACCGATTTCTTTCTTGAAATCTTACAAACATCAACCTGTGAGAGGCTTGTGAAGGTAGTTTATCTCTTTATTAACCGGTTGGGTCCCGATTATGAGCCCAATTTGGAGTTGGGACTTGGGGAAACCTTGCTAATTAAAGCCATTAGTGAGTGTTACGGAAGACCCATAGCTACGATCAAGAAAGACTACCACGAGTTGGGAGATCTTGGAACGGTGGCTCAGAAGTCCCGTCTGGGACAACCCACCATGTTCAAGCCAGCGCCTTTGGATGTGGACGGTGTGTTTGAAAACCTCACGAGTATAGCCAAGTCCACGGGAAAAGACTCGCAGCTGCGTAAGATTGCCACGATCAACCGGATGTTGACAGCATGTGATATGAAGACCAGCGAGGCCAAGTTCTTGATCCGGTCGTTGGAGGGTAAATTGCGTATTGGGTTGGCTGAAAAGACGGTTTTGGTTGGATTGGCCCAGGCCTTGACACAGTATCAAGGTGGTAGAGTCACGCCAGAGAAAATAGCAGAACTGGAAGACATAATGAGAGAAGCATTCCTGCAGATTCCTAACTATGAGATGGTGATCAAGGCGAGCTACGAGCACGGCATACTGAACTTGTTGGAGCACTGTCAATTGACTCCCGGGATTCCATTGAAACCGATGTTGGCCAAGCCCACCAAGTCGATCAGTGAGGTATTGGACCGTTTCCAGGGTGAGGAGTTTACCTGTGAGTACAAGTACGATGGTGAAAGAGCACAAATTCATCTTCTCGCTGATGGCTCGGTTAGAATATACTCCAGAAACTCTGAAGATATGTCCCAAAGATACCCTGATTTGGTCAACAACATCAATGACTTCCTCAACAAACAGGACGAGTCAGTTGAGAACACCTCCATCATCATCGACTGCGAGGTGGTAGCATGGGACTCTGCGGCAAATAAGATTCTTCCATTCCAGGTGCTTTCCACGCGTAAACGGAAGGATGTTGACGCAAAGGACATCACCGTGCAGATTTGCGTGTTTGCATTTGACATGCTTTACTTTAGCGGCCTGCTCATCACCAAATCTTTGAAGGAACGTAAGGCCATCATGCAAGATAACTTAAAGCCAATACATGGCAAATTCCAGTTTGCTACTCTGATGAACTCCGCCAACTTGGATGAATTACAATCCTTTTTGGACCAGGCTGTTAAAGACCAAACTGAGGGGTTGATGGTTAAAATGCTAAACGGGAAGGATTCCTACTATGAACCTTCCAAAAGACTGAGGAACTGGCTTAAGCTCAAGAAAGATTATCTTGCAGGTGTTGGTGATTCTCTTGATCTTGTTGTTGTTGGTGCATACATAGGAAAGGGCAAGAGAACAGGAAGTTATGGTGGGTTCCTTCTTGCTGTGTACAATCAAGATACAGGTGACTATGAGACCACCTGTAAGATTGGCACTGGTTTTCTGGACGAGGCCTTGGTTCTGCTCTACAATAAATTGAAGCCTACTGAAGTCGACCAACCAAAGCCTTATGTGGTGTATGACACCACCAACACCAACGCCAAACCAGATGTTTGGCTTGATCCTTCGGTTGTATTTGAGGTCTTAACTGCTGATCTTTCTTTGAGTCCAGTTTATAAGGCCGCACATCTGCAATATGGTAAAGGTATATCACTTCGTTTTCCTCGTTTCATTCGTTTGAGAGAGGATAAGTCTATTGAGGATGCAACTAGTTCTGAGCAAGTTTCTGAGTTTTATGAGAGACAGGCCAGTGTGCAGTAGATCAAGTGAGTTCGGAGTAATATAAAGATTAATATAAATTCATTACGCTTAAGTTTAATACTAATCGTAGTTTAGATACCAAGTGGTACCAAAGAATGAGGTAGTTATTATTATCCTTTTGAAATCACTTCGTTTACTCTTTTACTTATCGTGACAGTTACAACTCATTTCGTTTGAGAATGAATTCCTGTTTCTATTTTCAATTAACTATAAACTATTAATACTCTATGCATTGTCTTTCTCTCTATTTCTTCTAATCTTATTCTTAATACGATCAGATAACTTAACCTTTTCAGTTCTTGCCTTAAAGTTAAATTCCATTGCGTCCGAATCCTTACTGCGAGACTCGGAGCGATCGTCTTTCTTTGGCAGCGAAGGATTTGCAGCCAAATGGGAATGCAACTGGGACAGCAACAATTGCAGATGCAATTGAGTGTGCAGCAGAACACGCAGATGAGTTCTGGAGCCAGGTCTGGTCAAATTAGCCGGAGTATTTAGGAAGGCGGATGCGTGGAAATCGTCCATTGAGTTGTAATTGGATTGTTGGTCGATGGTCAAATGAGGGTTTCTGGCATTTGCATGTAAGTGATAATCCGAAAACATGGGGATGTTGGTTAAATCGTTATCTGAGTTCATTAAAGAAATACCATCCGAAACAGAACTGGAATGCTTCAACTCGTCGCCTTCATCAATAGAATTAATTTTTCTCTTTGCTTCCTTTCTCTTTTTCATTCTTCTGTTACGCAATTCCTCAGTCTTTCTCTCTTCTTCTTCATCACTATCAACATATACCACAGGGTCCTTCATAATCTTATTACCAATTTCCAATAAGTTAAAATCGTTGGGGAAAAGATCCGGACCAAAGGTATTCACCAAATCGGTAATCTCAACACTCAATTCACTTCTAAATTCCTTCAATTCCTTTATAGAAGAACCAGAAATAATGGAAAGGTAGATTGGTCTAAGAGACTTAAATAAGTCAACACCTTGCTCACCAGTGATTAAAGCTGCATAAGTGACCAAAACACCACAAAAGTAAAGGAAACACCAGAGCCATAAAAGGGTGAACAGAGCCAAGATCTGATGAGTGTAGAAGTAGTAAGTGATGAGGGAAGCATGGAATGAGTAGACAATCGGAGCAATACCCATACTGATCAAGATCTTCCAAGTAGCAATGACGTCATGGGCCTTGATTTTGACGGTGGACTCAGCCAAAGCAGCCTTAGCTTTGCGTGTGGAGATGATCTTGGAACTGATGAAAACAGGGGAAAACAAGGTAGCACCAGGCAAGGCCAAGCACACAAAAAACAAGAGCTTGATGATCCGGTAAATAAATACAGGCACCAACCGGAGTTTGTGAGCTGGATCTGCTTCCTCGACGTGGTGGTCGGGCAAATACAACTGCTTCAACATTTCATTATACTTGAGAATCTTTGATTTGATTTGCTGGATTTCGGGTTTATCTTTAAAGGTAGTGTAGCCCAAAACCAATCTTCTGTTCATTTCCACCACTAACGGAAGAGGCAAGTATTGGGCCAAGTTTCCTGCGTAAAGCCTACGGGCGGTCTGGATAACAAGCAAAGTGTCGTAATCCTCGGCAGTGACGGTAACAGCCTTAAGACCGGTGGTGATGATGTCCAAGAGTTCCTTGACGGACTCCTTGTTTGTTTCTGGGTTTGCGTACTTCTTGACCAACTCCTTTGGAATCTCAATTGGATGGCCAAACTCCACGACGGCACGCAGTCTAAACTTGTGTGCGTTAAAGTAGTTCATACCACATGGAACGATTTTGACGTTGCATTGCGGGTCATTTTCCATGGCCCCCAAGGCCATGATAGCGACACCGGCCTTCAATGGCAATAAGTCTGTCCGGTCGTGCGAGCCCCCCTCCGGGAAGATCCCGATGCAATTGCCGTGGGACAAATGGTCAAACACCATCTTGTACACCAGCTTCTGATCCACCTTGGCGGCACACTTAAAAGACGTACCCTGCTGCAACAATTGCATGATCTTTGGGGTGGACTTGAACTCTTTACGGAGAACAAGCTCAGTGTCTGAGCGGATTTCTAGGATTTCAGAGGCTCCCAACGATTGAGGTAATGCCATGAGACCCTTAACACCACACTCGCTCAAGAACTTGGTACCCTTTCCACGCACCAACAAGGCATCAGTGTCGAAATCAACAAAGATCTTGCCGGTACCCTTGGTGAGGTTATCCTGAGCACGCACCACCGGAATGGACAATTGGCACTTGGACATAAGACCAATGAACCGTCTCTTGTACGACTTTGCGGCTATCAAGAAGGATATACGACGGGTGGACTCACGTTTGACCTGGTTCATCAACACAATCGGATCGACAAACTGGTTGGCGTGGGGCGCCGCAACAAAGATAACAGGCCCGGTCCGTGGCAAACGGAACGCCCCCCGTGGACGGATCTCTCTAAAGAAACAATCAAAGATGACTGAAAACAACCAGAGAATCAAGTCGTAGATCCATAACCGGTACCATGGAGCTGGTGTGTAGACTAGGTCATCACCAGATTGGGTCTTTTTGTCGACTTTGCGAGGTGTAGGTGACCCAATGACCGGACCAGGCGTCACCTCCACACTACTAGGTATCTGTATCTTAATGCCGGACGAGGGTTCTCCTTCAGCTTCCACCTCAGACATTCTTTGATTTGAAAATTTACAGAGAGAACAGAAAAAAAAATACTAGACAATGCAAAATAGTCAATTCTACATGAACAGAAAAAGCTGCCAGTTACGTGACTGTCGCGCGCAAAGGGCATTCTACGGGAGGGGCAGGAGTGGTATCGTGGATGCATCACACATCACTGTGATTACATAACAGCTGATGATGTCTCAAAAAAACAAGAGCTACACATCCGCGCGGTCACGTGCGTACGGCATGACCCGCAACGTGATGCAGCCGAGGAGTTTTCCTCGGATCGTGATGCTGCGTCAGGTGTCGGCATTAGCAATCACCTCGGTTCTTCGGACGAGACGATTTTCTTTTTCCCCAGATTATTATCACAGGCTTCAAAGTTAAAGACAATTGAGGTAGCCACGTTGAATTATACGAGATTAGGTATAATTGAAGAAGACCGAAAAGGCTGTTTAAAATGTCGAATGGGCGGCGAAGGTGCGAGGGTTTATGATGGCTGTCATTCGAAACCCGTCAGTAGCTTTTTCGGCCCTCGCTATGCTCTTTCGGTTCCCCGCAATTTTTCACAGGAACACCACATTTTTTAGTGTGCTTTTTTCACAGTATATAAATACAAGCAACTTTTTCCCCTTCCTTATCCTTAAAGGAATCAATTGATAATTTTTAACACCCCTTTCGAAAATATTATTGATTACGATGTCTGATTTGTCATTTAAGGATAAGGTTGTGATCATCACCGGTGCCGGTGGTGGATTGGGTAAGCAATACGCTTTGGAATACGCCAAGAGAGGTGCTAAGGTTGTTGTTAACGATCTTGGTGGAGCTCTTAACGGTGCTGGAGGTGACTCTAGTGCTGCCCAATTGGTTGTAGACGAGATTAAGGCTGCTGGCGGTCAAGCTGTCGCTGATTTCAACAATGTGTTGGAAGGTGAAAAGATTGTCGACACTGCTGTCAAGGCTTTCGGTACCGTCCACATTATTGTTAACAATGCCGGTATTTTGAGAGACGCTCAATTCAAGAAGATGGAAGAGAAGGACTTCCAATTGGTTGTCGATGTCCACTTGAACGGTGCTTACAAGGTTACCAAGGCTGCTTGGCCATACCTTGTCAAGCAAAAGTTTGGTAGAATCATCAACACTGCTTCTCCAGCTGGTTTGTACGGTAACTTTGGTCAAGCCAACTACTCTGCTGCCAAGTTGGCTTTGCTCTCCTTTGCTCAAACATTGGCTAAGGAAGGTGACAGATTCAACATTAAGGCCAACACCATTGCTCCATTGGCTCGTTCCAGAATGACTGAGAAGATCTTGCCTCCACCTATTTTGGAACAATTGTCCCCAGAAAAGGTTGTCCCATTGGTTGTCTACTTGTCCCACGACGAAGCCCAAGTGTCTGGCCAAACCTTTGAAGTTGCTGCTGGTTTCTACGCCCAAATTAGATGGGAAAGATCTGGTGGTGTTCTCTTCAAGCCTGGTCAATCCTTCACTCCAGAATTGGTTGCCAAGAGATTCGAAGAGATTCTCGACTTTAACGACTCTAGCAAGCCAGAATTGTTGAAGAACACTCACCCTTTCCAACTTGCTGACTACCCAAGTCTTAACGAAGCTGCTAGAGCCCTCAAGGAAAACGACTTGACTGGTGCTCCAGCTGTCACCTTGAAGGACAAGGTTGTCTTGATCACCGGTGCCGGTGCTGGTTTGGGTAGAGACTATGCTCTCTTCTTTGCCAAGTATGGTGCTAAGGTTGTTGTCAATGACTTTAAGGATGCTTCTGCTGTTGTCGAAGAAATCAAGAAGGCTGGTGGTGAAGCTCACGCTGACACCCACGATGTCGCCAAGGATGCCAAGGCCATCATCGACAATGTCATCAACAAGTATGGTACCATTGATGTTTTGGTTAACAATGCTGGTATCTTGCGTGACAGATCTTTTGCTAAGATGACCGATGCTGAATGGTACCAAGTTCAAAACGTCCACTTGTTGGGTACTTACAACTTGACCAGATTGGCATGGCCAATCTTCCTCGAAAAGAAGTACGGTAGAGTCATCAACATTACCTCCACTTCTGGTATCTACGGTAACTTTGGCCAAGCCAACTATGCCTCTGCCAAGGCTGCTATTATTGGTTTCTCCAGAACCATTGCTATCGAAGGTGCTAAGAGTAACATCAAGGTTAACATTGTTGCCCCTCACGCCGAAACTGCCATGACTTTGACCATCTTCAGAGAAGAAGACAAGAACTTGTACCACCCAGACCAAGTTGCTCCATTGTTGGTTTACTTGGCTTCTGAAGACGTTCCAGTCACTGGTGAATTGTTTGAAGGTGGCGGTGGTTGGATTGGTAACACCAGATGGCAAAGAGCCAAGGGTGCTGTTGCCAAGGAACACCCAACCGCTGAATTCATCAGAGACAACTGGTCTGACATTGTTGACTTCTCCAAGAAGACTGCTAACCCTAAGTCCACCACTGAGTCCTCAATGGCTATCTTGGCTGCTGTCGACCCTGATGATGATGATGAAGATGAAGATGAAGATGACGAAGATGACTCTGACGATGAAGAAGATCCAATCTTCAACTATGGTGACAGAGAAGTTATCTTGTACAACATTGCTCTTGGTGCTACTGCTCAAGAATTGAAGTACACTTACGAAAACGACCAAGACTTCCAAGTTATTCCAACCTTTGGTCACTTGGCCACCTTCAACTCTCAAAAGTCCCAAACTTCTTTTGCTAAGTTGTTGAAGAACTTCAACCCAATGTTGTTGTTGCACGGTGAACACTACATTAAGTTGGAACAATGGCCAATCCCAACCGAAGGTAAGGTTAAGACTATCTTCAATCCTTTGGCTGTTACTCAAAAGGGTACCAGCACTGTTGTCGTCCACGGTTCTAAGTCTGTTGATGAACATGGTGCTCCTCTTTTCACTAACGAAGCCACCTTCTTTATCAGAAACTGTGAAGGTGAAACTAAGACTTACGGTGAAAGAAAGACCTTTGCTACCAACCCATTCCCAGCTCCAAAGAGAAACCCAGATTTCACCACTGATATTAAGATTTCTACTGACAAGGCTGCTTTGTACAGATTGACTGGTGACAGAAACCCATTGCACATTGACCCTAACTTTGCCAAGGGTGCCAAGTTTGATGCTCCAATCTTGCACGGTATGTGTACTTACGGTTTGTCTGCTAAGGTTTTGCTTGACAAGTTTGGTCCATTCAACGAAATCAAGGCCAGATTTACTGGTATTGTTTTCCCAGGTGAAACTTTGAGAGTTCTCGCTTGGAAGGAAGGTGACGTTGTTATTTTCCAAACTCACACTGTTGAGAGAAAGACTATTGCTATTAACAATGCTGCTATTAAGTTGATCTCCGAAAAGGCTAAGATCTAAGATGTTGAGAATGGTTTGCTTGACCTGTTGCATTAGGGGTGATTCAATGGTTTGAGTATATTAACATTTTATTTATTTATGCTGATGAATTTATTACGATAAGTGATGTAGTACAAACGAACAAGACGTTTGTGATTTGGAAATTGTAAGTTGTAGGTGTGTGATTTGGAAATTGTGAGTTGAATGAACCACATGTATACTTTTAAGATCAAATTGTAAATGAATATATAAATTATGTTGTAAGTTAAAATTGAATAGTTCTCATGCATAGTACTCAGCAAAACACGGGTATCTAACCTTTGCATTATAGTTTACAAAACTTAAATTCGCCTCATTACACATTCCACAGACGTTGACAAAGCCTTGTGATTCGTAAAAATACTGTTGCTCTGCATTTATTGCACAGAGGTGGAACAATTTTTCACGGGGACATTGTTGTTTGTTCATTGCACATACGGGCATTTGTCAAGTTCATTGCACATTTGGGCTATTATGTGATTATTATCCAGATGATTGTTCATACTTGTTTGTGTAGCGTAAGCGCACCTGAAGGAAAATTCTCTTTAACGGGCGGTTTTAAAACGCCATGCATGTTGTTTTGTTGCAACCACTCGTTGCTGAGCACTATTAACAAAAAGAAAAGATATTGTAGCCGAAATACACTAAAAGGAAACCAGGTAAAAGTAACCGAAATTAGGAGCCTTCAGATATAGTGATTGCAGAGAATGCATAAACTGGCTTCTATTCTCATGAAATTCATGTAAAGACACTTATCAAGGCAAAAAAGGAGGGGGAAGCACAAAAGGGTACTCGTAGATGCAAATGCGATGTCATAACCACAAAGCAAATTGCCTTAGGAGATGAGAGGAGTGTTCGGTAAAACATAAACAAACAAACAAGTTGCTGTAGATGTTGAAGATCAATGATCAGTATTACTATGGATACGCGAAAGAATGATTGAAGAGATCGTAGCGTGGAATTGACTGCAAGAGATAAAATTTGTAAGGTATTATTTATAGATGGATCGGATTACTACGCTATTGAAGGATTAGTTTATTAAAAACCTTTATGATTAATTGAAAGGACTCTTTTGAAAGTAAGGTTTAGATCTTTCAACGTCCACTTCGATGTCATGCACGGTATCATCTTCACCAGCTTCATCGATATCTAAAGTAACAAAGTTATAGATGCCACTACCAGCGGAAGACAATAAAGAACCGGAAACCTTGCGAGAATGATTAGTATATCTTGATCTGTAGACAGAAGTAGATGCGGAAGAAGGCACGGTAAAGTCGACCGGGGTATCATTGATAGGATCGATGATGGAAGATACATGGGTAGACATGGTTGAGTTGACTGTGGAGACAGGAGTAGCATTCAGCATTGGGGAGTCAATGACAGGAGATGATGTAAGAAGCATTGAGGCCAGGGAAATAGATTTGACGGAAGATGCAGTGCTGACCCTATTGAGGGTAGGTCTTGAACCCTTATGTTTTAAAGTATTTGGAAACTTGAACGCCAAGTTGGGTATATGCGAAGTAGTGTTTGCGGCTGAGCCCAAGGAGGAAGATGCTGGAACGGATGTAGATGACGTAGGGGTGGACGAAGCTGCGACGGCAGCAGCAAGCAATGGTCTGTGCAAATTCCCACTTGTTTTCTTCTTTAACAAACCAGAAGTTAATGCTACGCCAACCTTGCCTTTACCGGAAGTAGGGGTATCGAAGAAGTCCAGGTATTCGTTGAAGGAAGGAGACGAGTAAGAAGGAGTAAGGGATTCGCTTGACGAGAAGGCCAGGTCTGAACAAATTGACAGACACGACGAATTTAATGACAGAGCCAGCAGATGAATTGAATACTGGGTGGTGGAATGAGATCTACGGTGAGACTTAAATGTGGCAATCGGGGGCTGGAAGTCCAGTATGGACTGAGCAAACAGACCAAGGATGGGCAGTTGGATGCTTAAGTCCACCTTCAGGGCAGACTTGTGTCTTTTGAGGATTTTCTCAGTTGTGTATGATTTTTGAATGACTGGCAGACATCTTTGGTCAATTTGAGGCATTGATATCTGGTGAGATATCAGAGGTTTTGGAGGCTTAACTAGAACAGGCTGCGAAAGTTGCTGATAAGCTGGCGGAGCCGACTCCATTTGATTAAAGGATTTAGCTCTCTTTATATCCAGTCTTAACTTATTCATATTAACTTCGCAGTTCTCTTCGTAGTTGACATCACTCATTTCCACATAACCTTGAGGCTCGCAAAGCGAACGAGACTTGACATAGAAGTTTTTGTAACCACCTTCCAAAATGACGATATCAGGAAACGATAAATGAGGGTATGCATCTCTATTAAGTTCACGATCTAATTTCCTCAACTCTGCAGCCATGGTTGGGCCACGCATAAGCAGGAACTCGCAATGAAACACTATTAACATCTTCTTGGCCGGCAAGGTCTTGTGTACAAAAGCCTCGAGATCTTCCTTGGTGGAGATGTTGATTGCACCAGCAATGTGGCCACCTTCAAACTCATAGTTGAAGCGGCAATCAATGATTATACACTGGTCAAAATCATTTGTATGTTCACCATTGAGAACACGAACCATTGTATCATGGTCGATTCTAGGAAGTAAATCTGCATCGGACGAAAACGTTTGGATCGACGAACTGCGGAGTTTCCCTGGGGGAGAAAGCACCTCAAACATGGAATGCCGCTTTTGAAGCAGCATTGCAGGCCCGAGACTTCCCTTCTCCTCACACTCACACTCGTATGTACATTCCAGCAGGTTGACATGAAAAAAGTGGTGCGACCCCTTGGCTACCAGGGCCACGCTCAGCGTAACACTCTGGGAAAGACTCTGAGATAAACGAGTCGTGCTGACAGCCAAACGGCGCTTCATCAGACTAGGAAGATTACTGAGGTTACGGAAGCCCTTGCGCTCGAATAGCGGAGACAGCAGCAGATCCTCCTCCTCTTCGTTATTAATAAGGTGCTGGATCAGAGGCAGGTCGTACTCCAACGCGAGGTTGAACATCCTTGAACTTGGGTCAAAGTATGGAGTCTGAGCCCCCAGCTCGTTCCCATCGTGCTGCTTCTGTTTCTTCTGTTGTTTGCTGTCATAAACGCAAGGTGAGTTTGCTAGCACAGTAGGCTGGTCAAACTTCATGGCGATAACCTAAAAATCTGCGAATCGATCTGGTTTTAACAATGCCCAAAAGGTGCAATAAGTAACCAATCTGGTTATGTGTAAATATACAAAGGTTGCGGTGAAACCTGGAATTTACTATTTATTTTTTGTATATTATTTTTTTTTGAATTTTTTTTAGGCGTAACTAAAAGTGATTGCTGGGCACAAAGGGAGAGAGAGCGCGTGAGGTTTTGATTTCGTTTTGAGTATGTTAGATGATGGTATGTGGGAGTGTTGCGGAATCTAGTACTTTAGAATACATATATTATAGGAGGGCTGTTTTAGATCTAACTGTTTCAAGAGAAGAATCGTTTTTGTGTACATGTTGTTCTTTTTCTTTGTCTTGAGCGTGTTGCTGCATCCAAATGAGGAATTGGCGATGGGGGGTGGACCGGTAATGAAAGTTAACAGGGATATATAAGTGAAAAATTAGCCCCGATGCGTATCTTCTCTAGCCCCTTTTGGTTGTTTCCCCTGAAGAGTTTTGTGTAGGAGAAGAATTTGTGGCATGTCCATTAGTTTGGCGTTTGAAGTTTTGTGCTCAAAGACTTTTCGGTGTTTACATTGTTAGTCCAAGCCATCCAAGTAGTCGTTTATACTCTTAAATCGGTGTGCTCCTCCTGCATCCGTACCGGGCGTCACTTGCGTATTTTCCGTTATGAACGTATCGTCCCCTTCATCTTCCTCAAACGTCTCATCAGCATATTGCTTTTCAATCAGATACTTGGCGCTGAGTCCTATTCCTCCGTTTTGCTCCAAATAACTTTTTGTCGATACATACAGGTAGTTGTCGTCTGTCAAGTATGCATTTAGATTTAGAGATGACAGAGATGACGTAATCCGACTGAGCCCATATCCGATCGAGTGCACGCTACCTACCGAATTCTTTCTCAGGCTCGCGCTGTCCACAGAATTGTTTCGCACACTCGCCAAACTATCACTACTGCCATTGTTTAGCGGAGATGCCTGAAGACCAAGCCCTCCAAAAATCCCACGACTCCCGTCGTTGGTATTCTCCTCGGGCTTGGGGTGTGCATTTAACCCAAAGATAGGCGGAGGCTCCATTAAATCTGTATATTTGCGACGCGTAGCCTCTAATCCTAGCTTCTTGGCAGGCTTTGCGGGCGAACTGAGCGAATCAATTGTGGGTTTCTTTTGCATCTCAACAATACTCTTTTCACGCTTCATGTATCTCTGATGCAGACTGAAAACTGATCGGATCGACAGTGTAGGCAGCGAGTCCCCGATAATCACAAAGTTGTTGTTGGTAGGTGTATCCGGTGAAACATGAGTGTTGATACTCAATGGCGAGTTAGCACCATACTCAACAACACTTTCCTTGGTTAACACAAGCGGCTCAGGTCTTTTCTTCGGCACTCTTCTTTCTTCGTACTCAATTTCGGAGTTATTTATAAATATATCAGATCCATCTGCAACACTAAGATCAATGCCTTTCAACACATTATTTGTGTCAACGTCTTCAACACTACCCATGGATGAAAGCAGCAGATCATCAAGGTACAGATCAAGGAGATCATCCACAGCCTCCAACTTCTTGAAGTCGGGAATAATCGTATCAATCTCAGGACTCGCAGGGGGCGTTGGTACCTTAACTTTAGTTTGTTTAATCTTCGGCTTTGTTTCTTTACCGAAAAACCGTTTGAACCGAGACCCAAAATCTTGCGCTTGAACTTCTGTTTCCACCACCACATACTTTGAAGCTTCCTTTCTCTTGCGTTCCCGCTCAAACAAAATCTTGTTTTCCTCCATCCACGTTTTCCGTGCATCCAGTGTCATGTCAAACGTGGTGAATGTATCTTTCTTGATCTCTGTGACCAGCGGCCGTTTCTGTGGGTCTTTACTAAGTAGCTTTCGGATCAAGTCTTTTAAACTTGACATCTCCTTCACATCCGAGTCGGTCACCCGTGACGACAGCTTGATCTTGGGAAACTTGAGCTCTTCTCGTACAATATTCTTAAAAAGCTCAAACTCGTTGAACCCATTGAATGGTAAATCATTGAAAATCAAACAGTACATCACCACCCCCAACAGCCAGATATCGATCCGATAGTCTATGCTGATTTTCTTGCTCTCACCCAGTGATGCCCGGTTGTGAACAAACTGGCAGAGCTCGGGCGCGTAGAACGCCGGCGTCCCCATAACCTTGCCGAGCTCTTTTTCGTCATTCAGATTATTCTCCAAGATCAAACTCACCCCGAAATCACTAATCTTCACCGTGTTGTCGTGCGCTATGAGTAGATTGGATGGCTTAAGGTCCCTATGTATTATGTTCTTCATTGTATGCAAGTACTCGAGCCCGTCCGCCACATCCCGAAGTATCTTATTAAGCGTTAATTTATGCGGACCTGGCTTATACTTCTCATAGTAATGGCTATATTTCTTCCAATCGATCTCTCCGAACTTACAATACTCAAGAATAAGCAAGATCTTGTCAAAGTGTATGTCATCAATCACCTGGTGGAGCCGCACCACGTTACGATGGTCGCACTCCTTCATGATCTTTATCTCTCGCTTGATTTTGGTGGTTTGACTCATGTATGTTTTAGTTATGAGCCGTGTCTTGTCGATCCGGTTGATGGTCTTGATCGCCACAAACGGTTTGTCCAATGCTTTACCCTGGTTCATCTCCATCCGTACATCTCGTTTCATAGCCATACGCTTGTCTGGTCCGCCTAACACTTCCCCAAGCAAAACCTTTCCGTATTGACCTTCCCCAATCTTTCGGACAATCCGATAATTTCCATTGACCACCTTGCGGTTCTTCTCACCATCGTGTGTGATCTCAAGCTTGGTGATATCCATGCGCTTTTTTTTACTTAAGAAAAACGTTCTGCTTACCTGAGCAACGTCCCATTTGGCATTGCCTGTTTTTTTTTAACAGGTACGAGAGGGTGCATACTTAAGCGAGGGCAAGTTAAATTTGGGAGTTTAAGAGTTTAATGAGATATTAGGGGTGTTAATTGAGCATTGATTTGTATCTGAGTTATCCGGAATTGGCTTTTCGGTGAATTATTATGAATTTTCTATTGGTTATTAAGCAATCGACTCATCATGGTGGCTTCTTCAATTCATAAATGACTTTTATATTGGAAAAAAGTTGTATTTTTGCTGGTATTCATTTTATTTTTATTGGTATTACTTATGTTTTTATTGGTGACTGAATTTATATAGGTGCTTTCTTTGTTTGAAATTGAAAATATTTATACTGTAAATTGGAAACATAATAAAACAATAGTACAAACGATCCATAACCAATCTATTATCTAGGGATCTCCGGAGTTAACCATGAAACATATAAACATAAACAAAATATATAAAACGATCTATACAATCACACAAACACACAATATGTACTCCATAAGTTCTGCGTGAGTTACAAAAATACATTGTTCGACTCGAAACGCCGCGAGAAGGCAAAGACGTGACGGATGTGCAGACCTATTATCACGCTAATCATGCAATGTGTGCAAAAACCCTGATGATACATGAACCCTTTGGGGGTTTTGTGTAAGAGAAGCTTTAAGAAGAAAAAGACTACAAATAAAGGTAAAAAAGATTACAAATAAAGGCATGCTAAAACATACTACGAACTGAGAAGAGTGTTTTCATTTATAGTGTGTTATTCATTTGTAATATTTTATTAGTACTCAAAGAGGGTATATCCACTTCAAGTCAACAAGAGTCACACAAACAATAACAGTACTAAAAATTATGTCAAATACTATTTACAGTATGAATACAAATAGACAATACTAATGAAATTAGACAACTTAAAGAATATTCGTGAACCGAGAACTTATCACAAATAATCAAATTACAAAGAGTTCACAAGTACCAATAATCAATTAAAAATACTTATCAATATAATACAACTATACTCACATATCTATAACAAACATGCTCCACTTCGTTTGCATGATTTTTCAATAGCAACATTACAAACACTACTCACTTTGTTCGCAGTGTTTTTTCATCCATATCCTCATTCAAATCACGAATAGCAGCCTCCTCCTCCTCAGTTAAACCAGTAATATCCGGAGGAATCTCCCTCATCTGAACAGAAGGTGCGTGGTTCAAAAACCTCACCTGCTCCAATATCTCCTGTTTCACCAGCTCCAAATACTTTTTCAGATTCTTGTTATCTATTCTCCCATCCAATTGTGGATGCAAAGAAAAATCGGGACCAAACCAATCATACGTGGGTAAATAGTTTGGGATTTTAGAGTCCAAAGTGACATCGGTGAGAACGGAAGTTTCATAAGCCCAGAGACGGGAAACATTACGAGGCGTGTAACCCCCTCCTCCTAAAACAAGCATGGGAATACCAAAGCCTTTTATATAGTTGACACATTCCCCGTGGGCTCTAATGTTCAAGTTGAAACATCCCAATCGATCGTATCCAAGAGAATCAGCACCACATTGCTGCACTATGCACGTTGGCTGATACTTGGCGATCAATGGTTCCATGATCAGTTTGAAGAGACGCACGTACAGATCATCGTCTATACCATCGCGCAACGGAACGTTTATAGCATAGTTTTTGCCCTTTCCCAAGCCCACCTCATCTACCGAGCCGGTTCCTGGGAAAAACTCACCATTGAACTTGTGGAAGGACACAGTCATCACACGGTCGGTGGTATAGAATGCTTCTTGCACACCATCGCCATGGTGCAAATCGATGTCTATATACATGACCCTCGGATGCACACGAAGTAAATTAAGAATGCTTAGTACAATATCGTTAACATAACAGAAACCCAGTGGCTCGAACTTCTTTGCGTGATGGAGGCCGCCAGACCAGTTAATAGCGATATCAGACACACCGCTGATCAATTTTCGCAGCGCGTCCAACAGGGCACCTGTGTATAACGTCGAATAATCATACATGCCATCGAAAACAGGACAATCATCTCCTATATTAAATTGAGCCAAAAGATGAGACCCGCCCAGCTTGTGTGTCATTTCAGGAGTGATCAGCTGGAGAAAGTCGATGTAGTCCTCTGAGTGGAATGCAGTCAACTCATCCTTGGTGGCTGGTCTAGGAGTAAAAAGGTCCATCTTTTCATAGAGCTTGTACAGGATGACCAAATGGTCAGTCAAAAGAAGACGAAAAGGCTTCATGGGATGTAGAGCCCCGTAGTGGAACTCGCTTGTTTCGGGGTTGTAGTGGTACGACACGTTTGTGCGTGTTCTCGAGCCATTCGGCTGGTAGAACGGTGTGTTCTCTTGTGTTTTTCGGTCAACGGTAAACGTCTCCATGCTTTCTTTCTCACTGCTCGCTTTTTTTTCCATCATATAGCTGGGTCGTGCGCGCTACTAAACTGTCTACAAAAATTCAAAGTCGCCACCAAAATATTCAATCAACATGTCTGGTATGTTCATGAAGGTATGCCCCTCAAACTTAACTAACCTTTAGGATCCGCGGGTTTTGATAGACACATCACAATCTTCTCGCCTGAGGGACGTCTCTACCAGGTGGAGTATGCCTTCAAGGCCATCAATTCGTCCAATATCACCTCCCTTGCAGTCAGTGGTGAAGACTCCGCTGTGATCATTTCTCAAAAGAAAATCGCAGACAAGTTGTTGGACCCTAAAACCGTCTCATATCTTTTCAAGATCTCCCCTAGTATTGGCCTTGTAGCTACTGGTTCAATTGCTGATGCCAGAGCTCAGGCTTTGCGTGCTCGTGGTGAAGCTACAGAGTTCCGTTATAAGTACGGTTACGAAATCACAGTCGAATCTTTAGCAAAGAGAATGGCTAACATTTCCCAATTGTATACTCAACGTGCCTACATGAGACCTTTAGGTGTTGCGCTTACATTTGTTCAAGTTGAAGATGAAGAGGCTGATCTTAAGGGCCCTCAGATTTTTAAGTGTGATCCAGCAGGGTACTACACAAGTTATAAGGCTGTTGCGACAGGTCCAAAACAACAAGAGGCAACCACTTATTTGGAAAAGAAGTTTAAGAAGACTCATCATGTTAAGGGTGACTGGAAGGCCACTGTAGAATTTGCCATCACTGCATTAGGTTCGGTATTGGCTACTGATTTTAGAAAGAATGATATTGAGATTGGTGTTGCTACAAAGGATGGGTTTCATATATTATCTCCTGAGGAGATTGATGAGAGGTTGGTTGCTTTGGCTGAGAGGGATTAACGAACGAAGTGAGTTTGTGAGTGATACTTCAGTAAACATAATAAAAGAATATGAGAATAAGTGTAGGGTTAAATATAACAAATGAAAGAACAATGAACAAATGAACAAATAATCACTAAACAAATGAACAAATGAACAAATGATCAATGTGAGTTGGTTACAGTAATAATAAAAGATATTGAGCGAGATTATAGGGTCAAATACTTTCATCTAATAAATTCACTTTGCTCGTTTGCAAGTAAGGTTTACAGTAATCATAATAAAAAGAAAGTAGAGTCAAATAGATGCATCTAATAAATCCACTCCGGTCTTTGTGTGTGAGGTTTCAGTAAATATAATAAAAACAAAAAAGAGTAATTGTGAGTCAACAACAAACTCTCTTCTCATTTGCGAATGAGGTTTTCATTAAACATAAAAGAGAAAGAGAGAGATTCATCTAAACTAAAACTTTAGCTATTAGTTTATGTTAAGCATTTCACCTGCTAAATAGCTTGGTTGTAGGTATGTCGTGAAGTAGTAGAATCGCGTTCTAGTAAGAACTTCAATGATCATAAAGATGGTTTATTTTAGATATTTAGTCGGGTATTTATAGTTTTCCCGCTACAAGACAATCTTTGCAAATTAGTGTGGAATGGACGAATACCTGTTTCTTAAAGGATAATGAAATATTTCTGATAAGAGATAATACAAACCTATTTCACTCCTTATCTTTGTATACCAATGTGAGCTAACATAAGGAATAATCTAGATTCGCTAACAGTTCAGTAATTATGGTATTCACATTTTTACAGTTCATTGAATACGTTATTATGAACTGATATTAGTAAGAATATAGAATTAAAAAATGATATCTATTCTTCATACTTCAGACCACTAAAATCTAATGGTACTTATTCTCGCTCGTAAATAATATAATATCTTCTCGTAAAATGAAATTTCGAGAAAAGATCTCAGTTGTCAACACAAAAATCTCCCGAATAACTCCCTCACAAATTTATTTATAGACAACCACTCTTTTATGTAAACAGTGGCGTAAAGAGAGCATATTAGAAACCCCACACATATAGGCGGGTAATTGATTTTTGATAATAAAACCCCAAAGTGCACTTAATTACATGTGCATGATTATGCATTGTGACGATAAGTTGTCAACTGAATTAAATCGGCGTTAAGCAAGTTCAGAATTTTATAAGTCCTTCTTATTCATTAGTAGTGTTAGCGAATTTTTTGCGTTGTTATTTCCACTTTAGAAAAGATGCTGAGTTGAATGGAACCTTTTTTGCACCCAATCCATCCGCCCGGATATACACGACGAATCAACAGGTGCATTAAATTTCACCAACGCCGCACAGTACCACAAACTTACCATCAGCTCACACGAAATTAATACTCGTATTCCGAAGGATCAGCTCGTCACAACATGACACAAACAATAGGTATCGTTTAAATTTAGCTCTGGAGCCAGAAAAACATCAAACAAAATGCTTTTCAATACTCTCGCCTCCGTTGCTTTATTGAGCTCCCCAGCATGGGCTGCGCTCACCAACCTCAAGCTTTACCTTGAATCCAACGATGCCCTCAACAATCAAGGGTTGGTTGGTTACCACGAGGGTGCTGGTATCTTGTACTTGCTTGCAGACGGTTCCGATGGAGAAATCCTCAACTACGATGAAAACTTGAAGCAAATCTACCTTCCTGTTGGTACCACCGGTGAAAGAGAAGCTTTCTACATCGAAAACACCATTGCCCAACTCTCTGTTGTAGGCTACACTGAAGCTGCTGTCACTCCAGATAGCTACCTCGCTGTTGATGGTTCCATCGACAATTTCTTTGCTTGTAAGAACATTAACGACCCATACCTGTACTCCACCAAATACAGTGTTCTCACTTACTCTGCTACTGCTCCACAAGGCTGTACTCCTGTCAGAGTTAAGGTTGACCAAATTTCTAGTTACTCCACCACCTCTGTCAGTCCTTCTGGTCCAGCCAATGATGGTGGTTCTTCCAGTTCATCTGCCACTGGTTCTGGTTCTGATTCTGGTTCTTCCAGCACTGCTTCTGCTTCTGGATATGACTCTTCTTCGATCACCGGCTCTGCTTCTGACTCCGGTTCTTCCTCCACAACCGATTCTGCCTCTGGCTCCGACTCTGCCTCTGGCTCCGACTCTGCCTCTGGTTCCGACTCTGCCTCCGACTCCGACTCCGGTTCTTACTCCTCCACCAGCTCCTACAGCTCCTACTCTTACTCCTTCTCCAACTCCACCTCCTACTCCAACTCCACCTCTGGCTCTGCTTCTTCCACTGGCGCTGCTTCTTCTACTGGTGCCGCCTCCTCCGGCAGCTCCACTGGCTCTGCTTCCAGAGCCTCCACTCGTTTGAGCAGCAATGTTGCTGCTAACGCTGCCGCCGCTGGCTCTTTGGCCGGTGCCGCTGCTTTGTTGTTCGGTTTATTCTAAATATTTCACGGATATTTTATACCTTAATACATGTTTTTCGCAACCAAAACGAAGGGGGTTGGCTTCAGTTCGAGGCCTTTCGTTCCCGCCACACTTATTATGGTCTTGGCGTTGATACATCTTATTCTCAAAACACCAAACATCACTGTAAAGCCGGTCCCTCTTAAAAAATTAGCTGTGTTGGGTACTTTTGATGAACCTCATAAGATAATAGCTGTTTCGCCAGACATTCCAGATTATGGGGAACCGGTGGTCTCTGTTCCATTGTTTAATCATTCATTTGGGCACTCCTGGGGAGTTCCTTACACCGGAATGTGGAACCCGCCCGGGGTCAAGTTTAACAGGGTCGTGGTGACCCTTGACACATCGGTCAACTCCACCCAATACGACCGATTGTCGCATTTGTATGTTGCTGGAAGTGAGGTGTGGCGTACATCAACAATCGAGCCGGGCGGCACAACTTCTTCATCCTCATTCTCCAAGGATTTGTCTCGGTACAGTAGTCTTTTCCAGGGGGCTACTCCATTTGTGTTTCAGTTGGACAATGTGGTGGAGGGGCGGATCCAAGGCCGCTTCGAAGTTAGCGCGGTGCTACACCTCTACTTTGTTGAGGAAAAGATGGACTTGTTTAGCCTTGAATCCCCACCGAATGCTGTGTATTCGTTGACGAATGTCGCTGGACCGAATAGACCGTCCAGGGTGAGTATTTCAGATAGACCGTACACGGTGGACGTTTCCAGTATCAGTTCAAACACCTCCCGGTTATTTCTCTCGATCTTTGCACTGGGAAATGGCGACGAGGAGTTTTGGTACTCACTTGGTGACCCGCATGGACCTATCCGCGTGATTAATGTGTATGTTGATGGGGTCCGTGTGGCTGCAGTGGCACCTCAGCCGGTGGTATTCACCGGCGGTGTGTCGCCGTTGTTCTGGAATGCTCTAGTGCTGACAGACGCATTTGATCTTCCCACCATCGACATCGACCTCACGGCGTTTGTGGGAATGCGTCAAATCTCCATTGAGGTGAGTAACGGCCTCTACGAAATAGGTGAGAGTTTGACGCCTACAGTCAATGAAAATTGGTTTATAGGTGCGAACCTTCTTGCATGGGAATATCCAGAGTTGGTGGAGGTTGTTAATGAAAATAACCACTCTATGTCCCACTCCACGGGAAAGGTGGTCCGCGGCCAGCTTGCTGGATATGACTCCAGGCACACTACAAAATATCACCATAGCACCATTTACACATTTTCAAACGGAACTCGTATGAACGTGAATGTGACTTTGCGGTCTTCTACCAATTCAGCCAATTTCCAATTAACCTCAGATGGCTCCTCCATCGGTCACTACGCTCAAACTCAGATATCCTCAATCATAAACAGCACTTTCCAAAATACATCCTACGATTTCCTGGCGGTATACCCATTTGCTCTTACCACCACTTCACTCACACTATCATCGGGAGTCACCAAAGAAACAAACCGTCTCTACCGCGCCAAAGGAATCCACACTTCGGGCGGAACCCGCTCCTTCGATTTGTCCGAAAGTCAGAACGGAACGTCTGTGTTTTTGTTTGACCAATACGTAATTGGAGGAACTGGTTCTCTTGACCTGGTTTTTCTGTTCCACACCAACAACACAACTTCCAATCGCTATGTCTCTGCATCAACCTCCAACACCACTCGGATCGGCCACATCGACCTGGATGTATGGTTCACGTCCCCCGCACTCATTCCAGACCTGTTGTTGATGATCACCAACTTTGTGGGCTATGTTTTGGATGATTTTGGTGATATTGAGCAATTTATCAATGTGAAGAACTTTGACAGTTTAATTCGGGATGTCACCCGCAATTATTTGCACCCATTCTCTTTGTGTAAGAGCTTGGCATGAACTATCAAAGATATTTGATATTAGAAAAGTGATGAATTATTGGAAATAGGATAATCTAATTATCTTTCTCAAGTCAAATAATTGTGTTATTTCTAGATTTTGTTGAATTCTAGATTCTAGTTACTTTGTAATTTCTAGTTACTTTGTGATTTCCTCACCTATTTCTACATCTCATTCAACAGTCAAAAAAATCGTTGTTATGATAACCATAAATACCAACGCAAAGTCAACACATCTCACTTGTTGTGTCACTAATACACATATGGAATAAACAACCATGGACAAGCCTCCAAATATGTATCCCAGTCCTTTCCATACTTTCTAGCACACTTTCTTTGGTCTCTGAAAGCACGTTGAACCAAAACAATAAAGAAAAAGATTGGGAAGAACCATGCAAAAATGGAGGTAAATCCACAAGCCAAAGACCAACTGCAAGCTTGGATCCAATCAGCAGTATAATGAATCTTACGAGCATACTTGTACCAACCGTCCGTCAACAAGTAAGAGCCGTTGGCGGTCTTGATGAAGGTGGGGTTGACCAATTCACTGTAAGGCAAGTCTGGGAAACAGACTCTCTTGGCGGTGTTACCAGCGATTTGTCTACGGAAAGCGTTCTTTTGTCTGTTGCCGGTGTCGAACAAGAAGTAGGCAGCGGACAAGAGAACAAAGAGGAAGACATTGTAAGGAGTGGACCATGCGTACTCGGAAGGATCGCGGTAGTACAAGAACAAGGAAACGTGGAAGTAGGTGAATGGCACACCGGCAATGTTCCAGAAAATCAACATGAAACCAAACTTTTCGTACGCCATGTCCCAGGTAGGCACAATGAGCTCTTCACCCTTACTACATGCATTGGCGTAGAGCCAGTGGGCGTAGAGGAGGAAGAGCGCTTGGGTGGACACATACCCGTACTTTTCGTACTGCGACACACACAAGGAGACAGTACCAAAGAACAAGATGTACCATGGCATGCGCACCTCAAAGAACATCTTGAGATCCAAGTACTTGCCGATTCTTGGGTTCAATGGAGCACCCATGAAAATGTCGTAAATGGCATTTCCAGTCATACGGTGGTAGTCCTTGCTGACAAGCATGGTATAATAGTACATGCCCAAACTCATCACAACACCATAAAAGATAGAAACACTCATAATGGGTCCAAAGTTCTCAACAAAGAAGGTAAGTCTGAAGAGTCCAGTAACGTGCAAGATGATCGAAAGCACGATGGTGGTGTAAAACGAGTACACAGAATTGCAAAAGTAAGGCAACTGCTTATTGTTCAAGTGAGCCAAAGGTTGACCCATTTCCCAGACACCAGGTAAGGTGACGTAAAACACAAGTTGCAAAACGAAGAAAGCGGTGAAGAAGACCCAGTGTCTAGTGGATGGCACACCGTGCTCGAGAAAGAGTCTCCATAAGTCATCAACCAAGAACAGCGACCACGACTGGCCACTCACAGGCCACGCAGCTGCACCGTTGTAGAACTCCGCACTGATCCACATGTAGTACATAAGGAGAGGGAACCCAACCATCATTCCAAGCGCACCGGCTGGTCCGCCGAACTCCCATTCGATCTCACTAGGCTTGGTGTATCCGTATGGCACCTTTTCTTCTTTGTCTTGAGCCATTGATGTTGAAAATTTGTATTTTTTTACGCGTTATAAACGAGGGAACGAGATAGGATCCGCTTATTTTTTGAAGTCTACTGCGAACAACGTCATTAGGAGGGACCTGGAGTCGATGTCTTCTTATGTAATATATCCCTGTAAAAGAATACCAGATCGACTTTGAACGAGCATTTGTAAATATCCTTAGCGGATATCATCCTGAAGATCATGAGCAAGATCATGAGCAAGATCAACGTGGATTTTATCGAAACAACTGCAAAGGTCATATCCCCACTAAAGAGGAAATATGTCATTTCCCGAGATAAGGGACAAAAACACTTCCCGAAGTGTAGTGAATAAAAAGATCAAAATTACTCTATCCGAAAATTCCAATATGGACAAAAAAATGGCTTTTGAGATTTTATAAGCTGATCCTTGAGGAGGCTCTGCATTCTTTATTGTTATTTCTTGATGTTTCACTCAGCTTAGCTATTACCTTCGTAATTGTACGTTTTTTACCTTCATGTTTAAGAGTATATTATGAATATGGAATTAAATGATTGTGTCCGAAAAATTCCTTTCCTAATTCCTGTGGTATTCCCATACTATTCTTCGTATACTATTAGCATTATTCAATGGGAAGTATTATCGTTTGAAAATACAATTGTGTACTCTTCACCTTCCATATTTAGGGATAATTCATGAATTCTATTAAAATCCATTTGATTCTATTCTATCTTATTCGATTTGAGAAATTATTCGATTATAAGATCATTCAATCATTAATGATCAATTGTCATCCATTCAATCAAATCCATTATAATATTCTAACATTCCAAGCATTATTACCTATTCCCATCTCACTTACGTATATACAATATCGAATCTAAATCTCTCAAAGCCAGTTCACCATCACTCAACAAATGATTCTTAAGAACAACCAAATTATCCTTGACATTGTCTGTACCACCACATCCAAGTCTCATTAAGCCAGTAAAATAAAGATCCAACATCTCATATGTATCTTTATGATCCAAAGTAAAAGCACATATTCTAAGAGCATTTTGAAGAGAAGCAGCTCTGACATCAAACAACTGAGAAGGTAAGTAATAATTTTCGCTCTCAGCTACGATTCCCTTATCTCTGGCGAGATCTCTGTTGTAGTCCGGGGTCAGTTTAGGTCTGATAAAGAATGCACCACCCAACATCCGGGAAGTCAACTCAACAATCAAAGAGTGGTTTCTGGGAAGCTTCAAGAAAGTGTTGAGGATTCTGATATAGAGAGCGTCGACCAAGGTCTGCTCGTAGAGGTCCAACCACGAGTAGACCTGGTTGACGCCGGAGCCGTCGTTGTACTTTCCGAGCCCGCTCAGAGGGAAGTATACCATTTCAGTACCGGTGTATTGGGGGTGGATTGGGGAGGACTGAGGAATCATGTGGGTGTCCCTGGCGACACCCACTGCAAACTGATTATTTCTGCACGATTCGATCAGAGACATCAACTTGGTGAGCAAGTCCATATCTATGCTGGAGCCCGCAGAGACCTTGATCATGCCCTGGAGGAACTCCTCGAATAGCTTGACATAATTGGCCAGGTAGCCCAGGAACATGTTGAACTCGTTTAGTTTTGACTCCATCGAGGGGAGGAGCATTTCCATTTCCAAGAGTTCGTTCTGGTGGGTTTCGTTAATGTTGAGAAAGTAGCCTGTGCGGACGTACTTAGAAACGCGGAAAATGGAGCACTCGTTGGGCTTGGATGTGACGTTGGATCGCAACATGATTTCCAACCGTAAGAACCACACGTTACACAAGACATATGTTTGTGGGTTGGCCTGCGTCTTCCATACATCGTGGTACTTCATCAACACTCCACGGGTCCCACACACAAATGGGCGCCAGACGTCCAAGTTGGCCTCGTCCTTGGCGACGTACGCGGTCACAAGTACCAACACCGTCAAGATGAAGTCTTCCGTCTTGCGCATCACATCATCATCGCTCAGGTTCTCCAGAATATTTATCTTCTCGTGACAAAGGTCAAGATACATTCGGCGGTACTGCTCGTGCGACCTGTCGCCCGAGCTATTTCCGAGATACGTCGCCAGCATGGCCAATATCGCCATGAGCAAACTCTCGCTGTGAATCAGGTGCTCTAAAAGCGTCAACATCACCGGGTTCCGCTCAATCAGCGGCAGAAATGGAAAAACATGGTACAGTAACTCTGTGATCGACATGGCTTCCAAGTACGCAGTGTGCGGACTGCTCAAGTTATGCTGTCTGATAACCTGAAAAAGCAAAAGTGCCGTGGTTGGGTCTTTAGTCATAGTAAACTCTTCTGTGCTTGGTGAAGTGATACTCTCGCGGCCCGCTTCCATCTCCCCAACTGTCTCACAAATCTTCTCCCCCAATTCCCTGATCATTTTAATCACCTCTGCAACTAATATGCCAGATGGTACTGCACATGCTAGGATTTCTGAGATCTGGTTGCGGAATGGTTGTTTCCTTTTTGGTTCTTCTTCTTGCTCTTCTTTAATGGACTTGCCTTTGAGTCCTTCAAACCGTAATCTTTGGTTGTATTGGTACACACAACACTTGCTAAGTCTTGTGCAGTTTGTACAGAATGGTTTGGTTTCATCACACTTGATTTTTCTGCGCTTACATTCATCGCACCCACCACGCAGATACTTTCTCTTCTTTATCTTGGTGGTTTTGGTGATGGGTGAAACCACATCTCCTTTTTTTGCCTTGTCTTCTTCAAAGCCTCGGCGTGGGACCACCTTGGTCTCCATCGTCGTCCTCTTGGTCTCTATCATGGCTCCAAAAATTTTTAACAGAAAAAACAAGGAATCTCCTATCATTTTATGTTTGATCATTTTAATGGAATTTTCTGTTATCTTTGTGTCACGAGTGTTTACGGAATGATCGAAGCGGAAGTTGATGCTATTTTGTACAAATGGCCCTTCCGGCCCACGACGATCGCCCATACCATACTATCGCCGTTCTTTCGACTGGTGAAGAACAATATATACCCTGTACAATCAATATCTATTCCCTCCTATTCCTTCTTTTCCCGCCTCATCGGCCGGTATGGCCTAGACCTTTCGTATGACATATTTATGTCAAGATCTCCGACTTATCAATATCTCGCGTTTCCTCCTCCTAAACTCTTCTCTCTCGCGCCTATAAGCCTCATCTTCGTTCTTGAGTTCTTACCATACCCACTTCTACATAGCGCTGTTACAACTTGGTGAATTGAGTATCATAACCTTTCGTGCTTTCAGCCCGGACGTTCGCTAAAATAAATGCCCAAGATCTTCTATATCTACTACTTTCATTATTCTATATGTTGCTAATCTATTTACCTTCGTCCGGAAATACACATATACGCTATCAAGATTCCGTTAGCCGCAACCCAAAACCTTCAGCCTCGTCGCGGAATACATTCCATAGC